>NJDC01004037.1:169651-184969 GCA_002245475.1 Calephelis virginiensis
TATATATATATATACTGAGACTATGATGGGAAGGAATGCTTCCAATTTGCCCAGGTAGGGATCTACCGCCTTACCTATCCTGCCCCCGAAATGACTCGGTCATATTTCGGTTCCGGCGTCGCACCTACAACATCTATGGTGGGTGGCCACGGTTGTCTCTTGGCATCGGGGAAGCCGTGTGCTTGTTCGCTGGTCTGTCATACAAAAAAACAATTTCCGAAGTGACGGAGAAATCGATCAACATACCATGAAAAATGTATGAGTCGAACGTAATAAAACCTCGTCATTTATTCTATGTCAGTTAACATTTAAGAACATTAAATATTAAAAAAGTGCTCGATTCGATACCAAAAACTAAGAAGTATCGATACTTTTGATGCGACACTTGATACGAAGAACGATCTAAGATTTATGAAGTAAGTATCAAACATCGACTTTTCAAAATTTGGCGCCATCGACATTCACCCATGACGTAACGTTTCATGATACTGGCATTTGCCTTCTAAAAACTTAAATGTTCATTGAACGTTTTGTGAAGTGATATAAGATGCCAACTTAAGGAATTTAATCGAATGTAATCTAACTAAATTTCCATTGCGCGATTCAACAAAGCACAGCTCCATCTATTTATAGATACAAAACCGCCAAAATACCTTTCATTGATGATTCGTTTAATTATCAATGAAAGGTATAAGAAAAGTCGAGATCTTTTTTGGGCATTTTTTCATTAGTTTACTACATATTATTATTTCTACAAGAATATAAATAATTGGAAAACTAAATACTCAAAAATTATGATCATACTAGAAAATATCGCCTATCCACGGTAAAAAATTAGCCTAAAAAAAGTAAATAAAGTAAGTAAAAAAAGCCTAAATACAAAAAAATCAAATAATGTATCAATTTAGATAAGGAAATTAACAAAACTAAGTCAACTAAAAAAACTTATTCATCTAAATAGTATTACCTACTAAGTATACAATGATATTCTGAAACGATTCTAATTAATACGTGATGCCAACACTTTGGAGTTTTTCGAATATTGCGCGGACGCAGGAACATAAAATTTGGCGCACTTATAGTTTATGTGTAGGAGAAGTGCAGAACGCTAATATTTTTCAATAATAATGCTTATAAAGAACATTAAATCAATAAATAAAACATTACCCACATTACCATGCATTTGACTCACACAAACAAATATATTGATGATAATCATAAAAGATCACAGTTGTCGCACTAAAAAGTTTGGAAACAAAGTAGTTGGTCTTGAGAAGTTAAGATGGCGTTCTTATCAACAAGTTATTTAAATTTATTATGGCCGAATTTGGACCAATTGGCGACCACTTGTAAATTTAAAAAGACGTTCTCTGTGCATAACCGTTCCGTAAGGATTCAAGTTGGGTCACTTGGTCGGTAGACTACAGTTTAAACTGCGATATCTCCTAAGATATTAATTAAAATTGAAGCATGTAAAAAGCAAATTTTGTTTTAAATTAAAAAATTGGAACAAAAGGTATTTATTTTGATTAGGATTAATACAATGCTTATAAAAATAGCTTTTCAAATAATGCATTATTTTAGAACAAATTTGGTTAGCAAAAAAGGTTATAGTGAGCTAACCCCCAAACATAGAAATAAGCTGTCACGGGCTTTTTGTTATAACTTTTAAAGGGGAACAATTCTGTCATACATATTTTTTGTGAAACTTGAACCGTTTACGCAGCGCACGCAGCGGAAGATCTCAATGGAAATAAAATTCCCCTGATTTTGAAACATTCTTTATTGGTGCTCCGCTCCTATTGGTTTTAACGCGAGGATAATATTGTGTAGCCTTCCTCGATAAATGAGCTATTTAACACTGGAAAAAAATTTCAAACCGGACCAGTAGTTCCCGAGATTAGCGCGTTCAAGCAAACAAACTCTTCAGCTTTATAATATTCGTAGAAAATAGATAAATTAAAGTAAAACATTTTTGTTTATGATATTGGAAGGCAAACAAGCAGACGGATTTCCTGATGCTAAGAAATTCCCGCAGGCTAGAGACACCAATGGTGGTAATGGCGCGTTGCCAACCTGAGGCTGAGATGTTAGGACCTCCGAACCGGAACACGTCATGACGTTATGGCGGCAGGAGTAGGTAAGGCGGTGGTACCAATCGGGGTGACTCGCTGCGAAACTCTACCACCCAGTCATATGTCACGGTGTTAGTGACGGTAAGCCTATGCTCGCCTTTTACAAGCTGCCAGGCAGGAAGGCAGATGGTCTTTTCTGAAAAGAAGCCCGGACCAACACAGGAAAAAGTGTTTAGAAGTGTTTCTTCATTTATATGAAAAAACACTTCCTTCCATAAGTTCAATGTTTTCGTATCCAATATGGACACACTCGGTGATATTGCATTTCAACTGCATCATAACTATTGTTTATGGGGAGTGCACACATGCCTTTAGCGACTGTGTCAGATTCACGGGGCTATTCTGGTTTACATTACATTACTATAGATCGAATTACCATGTTTACAATTTATATAGAAAATTTTAAAAAGTCATCTCTCTCTCTCTCTCTCTCTCTCTCTCTCTCTCTCTCTCTCTCTCTCTCTCTGTCTGTATGTGTTTGTCTGTCTGTGACATCGTAGCTCCTCAACGGGTATTTTGTTTGATAGCTTTTGTGATTGATTTTGATTGATGATTCTTGGCTACATTATATAGATTTAGTCGAAAGTTTATTGAATTTTTTTTCGTTAACAACATTTTTTTTATTATACATATATTTAAACTTTTCCCTCAAATCACTCTGTCTAGTAAAAATAAACCGCATCAAAATCCTTTGCGCAGTTACAAATATCTTGATACATAGGTACAGACAGCGGAAATGTTTTATACTATATCGTGATTATAATAATATCATAATATCATCACATAATATAATGCTCTATATGCGCTTGTTCAGTATCTGTATTTTCACCGCAAGATACTCAACGATTTCCGTTACGTTATTATCATATCTGATGTATCTGACAGTATTTGTCAATATATAGTTTCAAAAAATATATAGTTTTGGAATTCGATATCATTAATAGTATACATATATAGTTAAGAATTAAGAATCGATATCTTAATTCTTAACAACCCCATATTACCCAATTAATACCCACTCCTTAATCGTAATACTAAGAGTAGACCCGTGTTGGTTCGGGCTCCTTTGTAGAATAGACCATCTGCCTTCCTTGCCAGGCAGCTCGTAAAAGGCGAGCATAGGCTCACCGTCACTAACAGCGTGACATCTGACTAGGTGGTAGAGTTTAGCAGCGACTCGCCCGGAGTGTTACCACCGCCTTAACATTTCTGCCACCATAACGTCATGACGTGTTCGGTTCGGAGGGTAAAGTAGCCGGTAAACTTACTATTGCTCGAGGGTTAACATCCCGGTCTCAGGTTGGCAACGTACCATTACCACCTTTGGTGTCTCTAGGCGGCGTGAATTTCTTAACATCAGGAAATCCGTCTGCTTGTTTGCCTTCCAGTATCATAAAAAAAATTGTAAGAATAGATTTAGATTTTAGATAATAGAATCGACTGCTATGTTGTACTATCAACTCCAGAGTCTTACTTGTTTTATATATTGCGCCATATAAACGTGTATTATAATACAGGCACTTGCCTTCCCAAAAATTGAAATAATGCGAACAAAAAGTGAATGTAGTAATAATCTAGGAAGTTGATAAAATGTAATGTAAAGTAATTCCCATTGCGCGAATCAACAAAGCACAGCTCCATCTATTTACAGATACAATAACTAGAAAACGAATTATTAACGAAAACAATAGTACGGCAAAAAATTTCTTCAAATTCATTACTGTCACATCATCAGTTGTAAATTCTCTTTTCGCAAAGCAGGACATGGCTCCTAGGTGTTTCTATAAACATTGTATCAAAATTCGTTGTCTTTCTTATGTGCCATACTGAACTAGCGGCAACGGTCGGAGATAGAGCATTATAATATAATAGTACTAGCTGTTACCCGCGGCTTCGCCCGCGTAGTCCAGTTATATAATATTTAGCTCTACGACGATACACGTTGAAATTTTGTGATAAAAAGTAGCCTAAGTCCTCCTCTAAAGTTTAATCTATTTCTTTAAATATCAAAAGCAGTTCAGCCATTTTGTTGTAAATAAGGAATATATACTTTCTGATACCTACTGTTACCTCAAGTAAACAAAAAAAATTCGTTATTCTCTATAGGTAGGTAACGTTTTACTGCACTTCGGCAATTCCTGTGAAATTATACTGTAGCCAAAGTTATAGAAACTTCTAACAGAAGATTTTTTTGAAAATTTAGAAAAACACATAAATTTTGTGTCATCGTCTCTGTGGTCTAACCGTCTGACGTCGGACATGAATTTTTGAGGTCCTGGGTTCGATCCCCGGGTCAGGAAACAAAAAAAAAGAAACAGAAAAAGTGTAGCTTTAATTTTCTGATTAAAATAACTTTGCGAAGTAAGTACTGAGGCTGAATATGTGCCCGGTTGGATTTAGGCTTGCCACATATCGCACTGTGAGACTTACTGTCGTCTAGTCGTGGGTGTCCTGGTTATGACTCTGCCTAGCTCTTCGGGGATATGGACACATCACACAGACAAGCAAGACACTTGATTAAAAAAAAATTAGAAATTCCAGCAACAAAATTTTGATCATTGAATGTTGCCGAAAAATCATTCAGGCCAAAATTAATATCAGCAATAGTAACTTCACACTAAAAGAATGGGGGAATCCTGCTGGGGAAGAGTCCATAAGATAGTTTCAGGAAAAAAATATTCATTTATATGTTCCAACTCAACGCCAAGCCCAATTTCATCTTGCAGAAGTTGCAGCCGCTTTGCAGTGGCGGACTGCCGAGAAAGTTGAGGTATATTAGTGAAAGTGAACTTCTTTAGCGGCTTTTCGTTTCGTGTTGTCATGTTTGTGTTCAATAGCGCAATAAATGAATATTGCATTCTACCACATAAATGACAGTACTTTCATACTGATAATTAAAGCAATTCGTTCAAAATTATTCCCTAACCATTCCAAAATATCAAAAATGCACAACGTTAATATTTAAGTTTTCACTTCTGCCGGCACTTCTGGAGTGCAACCCGTCGTTTTTTTGTTAACATATTATTATTTGTTCCCGAATATTATAACTGGGAAACGAAATACTTAAAAATTTATTCCTACACGATAAGATATCACATGTTCACTGTAAAAGAATTGAGTTATTCCCAACGACTCACGTGATATGTTTCGAGTTGCAAAGGACCACGCAAAACATTCCCATCCACTCACGTGGTCGGTTGCAATTAAAATTATTTTTTTTTTACAAATCGTTCCCAACGGAACACATAGCCCGTAGTGACTAAAAAAAATATCTGTAATTCGTTCCCACCTGCTCTCGTGGTTGGTTGCAACTACGTTTTAGTTGCTTATGGAGTGCCAACGGCCCACAATCATTTAAACTTATTTTATCACTTTTAATAAATAATTAAAGATAAGAAATAGTTTAATAACACTCGTGAAATTTTAAAATAGTGATACTATGACATAACGCTGTGATTTTAAATAAATATTTTTTTGGGTAATTTTTATTTTGTTAAACGCATCGACACTTCGTTGAATCTATTTACAAATTATGATTTTATTTTTAAGTACCTATGCGAAACTAAAACATAAAAAAACATAAATTAAACTATACTCATTATGACATATTTTGAAGCAGATCTATTTTTATAACAATGTCCAATTTAATTCATTTTAAACAATTGTAGTGATTTTAGTAATGTTTTTTTTTTATTGTTATAACCGAATGTTTATTTTTTTTAAGAATGTGATTATTTCTATTTTGTCACAATAAAACAGATTTTAATGCTAAATCTAGTAGTTTTAATAAATAAAAGTGGTAAAATAAGTATAAATCACGAGCATGGTCCGTTGGCACTCCGAACGCAACGAAAAAGTAGTTCCAACCGACCACAGGAGCGGGTGGGAACGAATTACAGGTATTTTTTTAGTCGCTACGGGCTACGTGATCCGTTGGGAACAGTTTGTATTTATTTTTTAGTTGCAACCGACAACGTGAGTGGATGGGAATGTTTTGCGTGGTCCCTTGCAACTCGAAACGTATCACGTGAGTCGTTGGCAATAACTCAAAGAATTAACCTAAATACTAAAAAATAAAATAATGTATCTATTCAGACAAAGAAATAAACAAAACCAAAAAAATATTCATCTTAAAAGTGTTACCTATTAAGTAAACGATGAGATTCTGGAACGAATTGCTGGAATAAATTCAAAAAGACGTACTTAGTTCACTGTGCATAAGTAACCGTTCTGTAAGGAGCCCATCTAGGTCGCGTGTCCTACCACACTAGTTTAAAACTGCGATTTTTTTTATTTATTATTGCACCAACAAAGTATACACTAATACAAAACAGTCAAAACAAAACTTAAAAAAAACAAATCATGTGTTAATCCAATTACAGGTGCAAATAGCTTTCTTAAGTTAAAAGCTCCACATATACATTAAAATAAAATTTTAGCAATTTTGTAAATTAACAATTAAATGAAATCAGCAATTAACAAATAAATTAACAATCAAAATTAAATTACCAATTAAAACAAACTAACAATTGAATTAAATACTAAATTAAAACTATTACATCACATATTTTTGAAATGAAAACATACGGTGTAATAAGTATTTATAAATAAATTCAAAAAATTTCATACACGTAAGATAAATATAAGTATAGTATTTAAGTGCATATATAAATTCTGTTGAAAATAAAATGCATTGGTTTAACTGGACCTAATTACAATTTATTACTACAATAACTACAAATACAATACTACAAAAAACGAACGAACGAAAAAATAAACTAATCTTTAAGTAACCGATCTGTTAGTTTTTTAAACTGAGCTAAGGAGTTTGAGAAAATATCTATTTGGGTGCATTTATTATGAATAGAATCATAACTTCTTAGTGATCGGTTTGGTGGACCATTTCGACACAGATTTGATTTTGAACTACTTATTTCAAAGGGTGATTTCTTAAGCCTCTGTACTGTTTTTGGAATCACGATATTTATTTTAGATAAAAGTTTAGGGGTATCTGAGATTCCATTAATGAGCTTATACAGAAACATGACGTCAAGCAGTTCTCTTCGATGACGAAGTGATTTGAGATGGAAATGCTTTAAGCGATCCTGGTATCTTGGCAAATTCCGGGCCAAGTTGCAACTATAAAACAGGTGCCATAGAAACAGTTTTTGTACACACTCCAAGCGTTTTGTATATATGTCATAATATGGATTCCATACAACGCTTGAATATTCTAGAACGCTACCTACAAGACAGTTATATATTGCAATCTTTGTACAAGCGTTCTTAAACTCCTTACAGTTACGAAGGATAAAGCCCAATATTCTGAAAGCCTTTCTAGAAATATTATCAAAATGCAGATAAAAACGTAATTTACTATCTAGAATTATTCCTAGATCTCTTAAGATATCTCCTAAGATATTAATTTAAATCGAATGAAGTACAGATCTTTTTTTTTTAATTGAATATTTGTGATGAAAGGTATTTATTTTGACAAGGATTAATACCATGTTTATAAAAACATCTTCGCAAATAATGCATTATTTTAGGATAAATTTGGTTAGCATAAAGAAAGTTATAGTGAACTAGCCCCCAAAGATAGAAATAAGCTGTCGCGGACTTTTTGTTATAACTTTTAAAGGGGAAGTAAAGGGGAAGTCATACATGGTTTTTGTGGAACTTTACCCGTTTACGCAGTTCACGCAGCGGAAGCTCTCGATGGAAATAAAATTCCACCGAATTTGAAGCATTCTTCATTGGTGCTCCGCTCCTATTGGTGTTATCGTGAAGATATATAGCTTAAAGCCTTTCTCGATAAATGAACTATTTAACAGATATTAAATCTCAAATCAGACCAGTTATTCCAAACAAACAAACAAACAAGCAAACAAATTCTTCAGCTTTATAATATTAGTATAGATAAATGATAGATATAAACATTACTACATACCTGGTATAAAACATTTCCGCTGTCTGTCCTTAAGTATGCAATATGCTTATATCTTTAAAGTTGCGCAATGGATTTTGATGTGGTTTAATTACTAGATAGAGTGATTTAATCGGAAAGTCTACATGTTTTAATAACATAGGAGTTTGTCCACAATACGTGCAAAGCTATGATGGGCTGCTAATTAATAATAAACCTCCAAGAATCCCGAACGAACATAGTCAGTCCGACATACTTGGTGCTCCCCATGTTGGATGAATGACGTCACTCTAACCAAATATTGGTTGTTTCTGCTGTTCCCAAACTAAACATAATACAAACTAGCTGTCCGCCCTCGCTTAGCTTCGGTGATTCAAGAATAAAAACCCTACTAATATTATAAATGTGAAAGTTTGTGAGTATGTCTGGATGTCAGGATGTCAATATGGATGGATGCAATAAGCGCGCATGTCTTTGCTACGCTTCGACGATATTTAATTTTGCGCCCGGAGATTTTAACTTTTTGATAACTCATTAGTTGTTATTTTTTTCTCTGATAGTGTAAAAGGCAATTTTGATCTAAATTACAGGCATAACGTATCTAACGGATTTATTTGATTAAGGGTTAATACTGTATTGTTAAAAATATGTTTTAAAGTAACCCTTCATTTTACTGTTTTAAGAAAACGCAAAAAACGGTTATTGTGGGTTCTTCTTTTAAGATAGAGATATACCACCGCTTACTTTTTTTTGTTTTGTTAGAACTCAAAAAAAGGTTTTGGCAGCGTTTTCGAGGAAAGCTCCCGATCGGCTTATTTTTTGCCGACATATTGAACTAATACCAGTATCATCGTAATATCGTTGGTTTGTACAAAACATAAACTTACTATACACTAAAACCTTCCTCAAGAATTTTTCTATCTATTGTTGAAAACCGAATGAAAATCCGTTCAGTACTTTTCGAGTAAATCGCGAACAGACAGACAGGCAGAGCGGCTTTGTTTTATAATGGAGCCGATTTTGTTGTGTCACCGCTAAAGCTAAACTAACTGAAAAATTTTCTAATATTAGCTTAATTTTAGGGAAATGGTATTCCGTTGTCACCATAGTTCTAAAATTTCTTTCTAATTTGACAGTACTAAGACAGCGATAAATTGAATAGATAGTGATGTCCTTGTGTTTACACGTGCACTACATTCCTTTATCGAGAATGGGTAAGAGAAAGAATGAAACAGAAATTACTTGAAAACGAGTATTATTTCAAGTACAATTATGTATTTTCTAATATATTAATAAGTTTTATTGAAAATGAAATTCAACCTGTCTTTGTTTTCGCTTCCCAGCGTCAGTTTTTAATAAGTTCATAACGACATGGCTGTATAATTTAATGTCTTTGTCGATCATTGTCAAGTCAATCGGACGAAAACAATATAACCTATTTTTTATAAATTGTAAAACAAAACAAAATACTTTATTTTAGTTGTAATACATATACATCTTCTGTTTTTACTTCATAATTAAAAAGAAATGAAAAGAGCAACGAGAAGTTTATAATAACGTTTTTGTTGAAATACTCCTCAGTAATTAACAATTTGGAAATTGTTGAAACAAAAGGTTTGTAGTGTTTGGGTGTTGGGACTTCATTGTTATATGTTAAGAGGTTATTTTAGTTTTTTATCTTAATTCATGTTTATTTTTCAGGTAATGAAGCAGATATCCTGTATTAGCGTTAACGAAAAGTTTAACCAAACAGTAGATTAATAAGAAGCTCAGCAAATCTTTACCACCTAGACAACAGTACAACATGCGAGTTAAAGTGTCCTAAAACATGAAAAAACACCAAAGTATGATAATTCTAACTAATTTGAATAAATAAATCTACAAGGTTTTTTTAAACCCCTGATCTGAGAGTGATTTTTGAGTTGAAGGAGATTGACAATTTAAATACATTAGGGTGCATTATAAAATTACAAAATCTAACATTTATGAAGACAAATAAAAGTTACTTTAAAACCAACTCAAATTTGAAAAATTGAGTCTATTGAAACTGGTTGAGACAGGGTTAAATTGAAAGTTCCTAGTAGAATAGTAAGATATGCACATATTATTTGAAGATTGGTTTCAGATGTTACATTATAATATGTTCTTATATAAATAAGAGTAAAATAGGATATCTTTATACCTATCTGCATGTCACTTGGACTGAAGATTCTTCAATGAAGGTGATGTGTAGTAACTCACTCTTTTCTTTTAATATAAAATTATGTTATTGTATTATAAAAGTGAGTAATTCAGTGATGTCTTTAATACTTAGTGAATGTATGTTATGGGTATTTAAGTAATAAATTGGGTATGTAATTTTGTGTTTTAAAGTAAGTATATTTTTACATTAAGTAAGAAAAACTAAAAAGACATGTGCCTGAGTTGCATTTTGAAAATTGTTAACATTGTTTTATCAAAAAATCCAGTTCCATTCATATTTTCTTTAACAACAGTGTTAATTGTTACCAAATGCCTTTCTTTTAGATAGTCTGTGTATAAAATAAGTTGATTAAATTTTAGATGTGAGTTAGCTAACTTTGATTTTTAAGAAACTGTTTTTTATTTACAATAGACAATTCGGCAATGTTTTTGCATTGATATTATTATTTAAATTGCATAAAATAATTTAAATGATACATTACAAATTTTCACCTAGAACTATACGAGTTCAAAATTTTTTTTACCTTTGTTTTACTTACTTTTACTCTCTTACTTGTAATAATATGGTTGCTTTTTGAAAAAAAAAGTATCTTCACGCCCATATCCCCGAAGGGGTAGGCAGAAGTCCCACAATGTGATAGGTGGCAAACCTATCGCCAACCGGACACATTTCCAATCCCGAGCAACATTTTTTTTATTAGAAAATTGGAAATACCCAATTTTCTTTTTGTTGTCCGACCCGGGATTCGATCACGGGACCTGATGCAGTCAAGTCCAACAACTGAATCTCTAGACCACAGAGGCGATTATTAAAATTGTACTTGTTTTTATTTCATTTGCCCTGGTGATTAGTTGTTACGATTTTGTGAAACTAATTTTACTATTTAGTGTATTCTATAATTAATTAAGCCTTATTTTACGAACTTATTTATTAATCTGTAGCCAGAGTAACTGAATTTTAATACAAAAACAATAAAATAATAAATCTAAATTGTTAGATTAGCTTAAAATTAGCAAGGAAAAGTTATTGTTTATTACAAGTTAAACATTTGAAAGTGTTTGTGGTACATTTCATTTAATGTTATTTAAAAAAAAGTATCTCTACTCTTATATCACTGAAGAGGTAGGCAGATGACAACCAGGGCACCCGCGATTAGCCGAAAAGACAATCTACTACAAAAACACTAATCCCAGTCAATGTTAAGTTTATTAAAAAAATGAAACCACTATTTCTCTTATACTTTTTGTAGTCCTACCCGGGGATCGATCCCGGGTCCTCAAAAAGTCAAGCCCGACACTGAACTGTGGAACGTGTGTGTGGAATGTGAAAACGCTGGTAAATTTAAAGAGAACTAATTAAATTTACTAAGTACTCACCTGTCAAATAGTTTTGCATATTATTGCTTATTCCTGAACAATGAATCACAATTACAGCTATCTGCACTTACATTAAATAATAAGCTATAACAAAAACTATAAAACAATAAACGCACCAAAATCTACGTAATAAAAGACGATGGCTGTATCAACTATCCGCAAAATAAGAGGAACAGGATGCAAATTCTAGCCATTTTTGTTTCACACTGAAAGCTATTTTGCAGCTATAAAATATATTTTTTAAAGAATGATATAAATGAAATGTACCAAATCCGTCTTGAGTCCAACAAGTATTTAAATAAAGTAAAAGTAAGTAAGTATTTAAATATCTTGGCTAGCCATTCAATTCTTCCTTGAACTACTTTACCCACACGCGGCCGCACATGCCTAGACCATATTATGATCAAGTCTAAACTGGATATGAAATGTCTAATCATCGAAAGTACAGTCACAGACCACGAAACTGTAGCGGCTAGCATAATATATTTAGCTGTAAAAGTGCATCCGTCTAATAAAAGCTACGGTATTAACTATAAACAATTAGTTAATTTCACGCAAACTACAAACTTCCACAATATTCTTAACCTAGAGGACGTTAATGAAACTACTGATGTTTTGACATCTCGTATAACTAATGCTATCAAAGGAAGCACCAAAGAGATAAGAAACTCCAATAGAAAACGTTTAACAAAACCATGGATGACTGCTGGCCTTTTGAATTGTACCAGGCATCGTGATGAGTTATACAAAAAGTTGAAAACTGATCCCAAAAACATAGTTACCGTAGACTCTGCAATTCCCTAATAAAAAAAGGTGAAAAAGAACTATGAGAGCCAGGAAATAGAAAATGCGAAAAATGATAAAAAAAAACTATGGAAAGTTATAAACTGTATTAGTCGACCTAACAATGTAATCGACCACTCCAATCGTCTCCTTTAGTCTGAATAATATAAATAATTTTATTGTAGGTATAGGCAAAAACCTAGTGCAAAAAATAATTAATCATTACAAACCATCCAGTTCAAGAGAAACTGGTAATCTGCCCTCTCCAGCTCGTTCATTTGCTACGATCCTAACAGAAGAGAACGAAATACTCTCTATAGTTAACTCTTTGAAAGGAAGCTGTGCTGTAGGATCGGATCTCATTTCTGCAAAAATTCACAAAACATACGCAAATATGCTGATCTCTCCTATTACCCACATTTGCAACCTATCGATATCCACAGGAGTATTTCCGACAGCATTTAAAAAAGCAATTAAAAAACCAATTTTTAAAAGCGGCATGAAAGACTGTGTCAATAATTACCGGCCGATCTCCATACTGTCAACACTGTCTAAGGTCTTAGAACGTATTATGAATTGTCGACTAGTAAAATTCCTAGAGGATAACAACATACTTTCTCCTGCTCAGTACGGGTTTCGACGAAAAACGTCTACAAATAACGTGGTTCATGAGCTTATTAGCTCTGTGATTAAGTTGTTTAGATAAAAAAAATAATGCTTGACAGTATTCCTAGATCTTGCGAAAGCCTTTGACACTGTTTCCATTACGCTTTTACTTCGGAAGCTAGAATTAATAGGAATTAGAGGTATCTCCCACAGGCTCTTTAAAGATTACCTTACCAATAGGAGTCAACAAATTAAGATTAACCACTTATTCAGTGATGCTCTAACTCCCGAGTTCGGTATTCCACAGGGCAGTATCGTCGTTCTAACTCTCTTTCTAATTTATATCAATGATCTGTGCCAGATGAAATTGACAAGTGGCCGTATCTTTACTTTCGCTGACGACACAGCTCTATTTTTTTGGGTTGTTCCCGTTCGTCCCACCAAGCTTTGTCCCACTGGTGGGACGAACGGGAAGTTAATAAAATGCATAAATTTTATTGCCGTTCGTCCCACCAAAAACTTTGGTGGGACGAACGGGAAGGATATTTAATACGATTCCTGATGGTCCCACTAATACGACTATTGGTTCTTAAGGCAGGTACAAACGATAATGTTATTATCATTTAAATGATATGATGGGTGAAATAAAAAACATCATATAAATCATCTTTCAATTCAGAACACGTATATAACAGATATAAAGTAGAAAAAAGCCTCTGAATAATTATTATAGCTAAAATCACAGATCAACAACTTCTTATTAATTTAATAACCTTATTAATACTATTCATATTGAACTTGGTGGTACGGTGGGAACAACCCATTTTTTTAAGTGAACAGCTGGAATGAGGTATTTCAAATAGCTCAGTCAGGTCTCGCCTCTGTGGCCTAGCGGTCCGGGTGTTGGACTTGACTGCATGAGGTCCCGGGTTCGAATCCCGGGTGGGCAACAAAAAAAATAATTGGATTTTTCCAATTTTCTAACAAAAAAAAATGTTGGTCGGGATTGGAAATGTGCCCGGTATATTTAAATAATGCGATAGGTTTGCCAGCTATCACATTGTGGGACTTAGTGTCTTCGGCTAGTCGTGGGTGCCCTGGTTGTGCCTCTGCCTACCTCTTCGGGGATATGGGCGTGAAGATACTTAGTTACTTACTTACTCAGTCAGGTCTTGACATTGTTAATCAATGGCTCCAAAATAACCTCTTAACGCTCAACGCGGAAAAAACCAAATACTTTGCACTTGCACACCAACAAAACCTTCTCCCTTCTGCATCTTTAAATCTGACAGCTTATGCAAACTGTAACGTAGATCGAAATTGCAACTGCCCAGTACTACATAAAATATCTCGAAGTTATCGTCGACCAGACTCTGCGTTTCAGACCCCACATAGATGCGTTAACGTGCAGATTGCGAAAACTAATTCATATTTTCAGAACCTTGCGTACAGTAGCTAGTCGTGCTATCATAAAAATGGTCTATTATGCTTTGTGCCAATCCATCATAAATTATTGCATTTTCGTATGGGTTCGGCGTGGCTAAATCACATTTAATTGAAGTAGAAAGAGCTCAGCGCGTTATCCTAAAGCTGGCAGCGGGACTTTCCTTTCGTCATCCCACTGTGGACCTATACAAGGAATGGAACCTACTTACCATTCGGCAAACTTTCATTTCAATTACTGTTCTACGAAAACATTCGGAGCTAGACTATGACCCGGAACTTTTAAATACCAAACGACGTTTTTTTTTATGATATTGGAAAGCAAACAAGCAGACGGATTTCCTGATGTTAAGAAATTCACGCCGCCTAGAGACACCAAAGGTGGTAATGGTGCATTGCCAACCTGAGGCCGGGATGTTAGGCCTCGAGCAAAAGTAAGTTTACCGGCTTACCGCCGAATCGTAAAACAAATGACAAATGAATGAAATATATACTCAATATTATTGGTAAAGAGTTCTATTTTCAAAATTTAAACTATTTTTTTAATATAATGCTTTTAAGTTGCCAGTTCTAAAAACTTTTAGTTTGGCCCTCGTATATCAACTCAATTCCCGTAACTGCATACTGACTGTAAATAAATACCTGAAATCTTTATCGTATGAAGAAACAGAGAATGTTTTACAATTCAAAAAAATTATTTTATTCCTTAACTGTACTGAACGTTTTGTTTGTTTTCGTTGTGTCAGATAGATATATCTAGCTAAGCATGAAAGTTATAAGATTTACTTATTTACTAATGAACATCACCTGATTTAATGACACTTAAATATACATATTAACCCCAGA
>NJDC01004037.1:194591-204983 GCA_002245475.1 Calephelis virginiensis
AGATTGGTTAAAACAAACGTGAGTCTCGTCCTGTGCGTAACGCACAATTAACATTTTTTGTTCCTGTAGGCAGCGCATATATCTGCGTAGGTGGGTACGTACTTAGTGCCTACCTAACTAAGATATGTAGGATAGCATGAACAGCTCCAGCATAGGTAAATGTATCAGTTCATTTTTCTTCAAACCGAAACCACAGTACACATGAAAAAGAATAAACTTTACCTAGTATAAACGTTCAAACGACACCTTCACACTAAACTGAGCATGAAGCCTCTAAGCGGTTTTCGCAGTACTGCAGTAGCGAGTGCCACTTGAAGACGAGTGTCACGTTGTCATTAAATTTGTTACGGGGATCTTATTAAAAATTATTAAAAAACCGGGATAACAATTATTGCAATTCGACTGATAAAAATATACCGCGACAACCCTATTGCTTTAATGGAGTGTAGGTAAGTATTAGTAGGCTTAGTTTCCATACTGTATTACATTTGTACGTTACATACCTAATTAAGCGCAGTAAAACTTCAGCTAATTCATTGGGTACCACATCATGATTTTATCATTCTTCGTTCGAAAGATAGCAAATGCTTCCTGAATGGTCCCAAAATCCTCGTGAATTTTGTCAACATCTTACTAGGTAATAGTTTCTGAGTTACACTTAAAAATGCATACATTTTTTACCTATCTTGATGACCTCATTAATGATAATGCATTATTAAGTACATATAACTAAAAAAACATTTGATGGATTATGATAAAATCAATAGGTATGTGACCACCTCAGAATTATGACCTATCTTTCTAAAAAAGAAGTATCAAAATCGGTTGGCTATTGACCAAATAGCGTAACAAACTTCCATAAAAAATAAAATCGAATTAAAAACCAGAGGAGGTTTCTTGGAGGTTTTAAATATTAACAAAGATAATGACTAATTACACTAACTGACTAACATCAGTTATTATCAGTATTTTTATGTTAAAATACCTACTTATCAGAATTACCTACCCCTGTTGTAAGTCGAACTCTAGCTTCGCAAGTAATCAGTGACATTAGGTATCTATACCAGCTTCTCTACCAACTAGGCTATTGTTTTAAACTCTACATTTTTACGTGGTGAACCTATTAACAGCGATTAGTGTCTCCTTCACTCCCATATTCCCGAAGATTTAGGCAGAGGTACAACCAGGACACAGGGAAGATACTAAGTACCACAATGTGCACCGTACCAAGCGTATCGTCAACCGGGCACATATCTAATCCCGGGCAACGCTATTTGTATAATTGTACTAGCTGTCCCGGAAAACTTAGTTCCACCCATTCAGTTTGACATAGGAAAAGTAAAGTATTGTTTTTCCCATTTCTCATGCAATTTTCCCGGTTTTTCTCTTCATAACAATCTTTTTTTGACAATAACTTACACAATAAAGAAAGAATTATCCAAATCGATTCAGTAGCCCGGAAGTTATGCGCTTACCAACACAGTTAGCAATTCATATTTATACTATGGATTAGAAACTTGAAATCTTTTTTATGAAATTGGAAGGCAAACAAGCATACGGATTTCCGGATGGTAAGAAATTCCCGTCGCTTAGAGACACTAAATGTGGTAATGGTGCGTTGCCAACCTGAGGCTGCGATGTTAGGCCTTGGGCAAAGGTAAGTTTATCGCTTACCTTATCTTTTGAACCGGAACACGTCAACGGCGAGCACTGAATTTGAGACGGCAGGAATAGGTAAGGCAGCGGTACCAAACCGGGTAAGTCGCTGAGAAACTGTACCACCTAGTCAGATGTCAAGGTGTTGGTGTCGGTAAGCCTATGCTCGCCTTTTATGAACTGTCTAGTAGGAAGGCAGGTGGTCTATTCTGCAAAAGTAGCCCGGATCAACTCGGGAAAAAATTCACATTATTTATTTTTTATTACTGTTGTCTTTGCTATTAGCAATAAAAAACAGTTAGAAATATAAAAGATTTGAACCTGTGCGATCTAGGTATGAGTTCCTATTCCGTCAACTTGTATGTTTTGTCCACAATCAGGTAATCGATAGTTTTTAGTATTATAATTATAAAGTTAGTAGCCTCTGTGGTCTAGCGGTCCGAGTGTTGGACTTGACTGCATGAGGTCCCGGGTTCGAATCCCGGGTCGGCCAACACAAATAAAATTGGATTTTTCCAATTTTCTAATAAAAAAATATTGGTCGGGATTGGAAATGTGCCCGGTTGGCGATAGGCTTGCCACCTATCACATTGTGGGACTAAGTGTCTTCGGCTAGTCGTAGGTGCCTTGGTTGTACCTCTGCCTACCTCTTCGGGGATATGGGCGTGAAGATACTTATAATTATAAAGCTCTCCCGCGGTAAGCTGTTGAGATATCAGGCAAAGAGTAGTCTATTTCTACTACTTTCACATTTATAATATTACTGGGGATTCAAAAAGAACCACAAAGTGGCAACTTTTCTTCTGCTGCCAAACGAAGTTACCTATTTCCGGTCCATTAAATCAAACATTTTTTAAAAAACAAAACATGAATACATTTTCAAAGTAACCGCTAATAAATATAATTTTTGAAATAATCTTTATCACCATCACAATTCTAAATTTAAAAAAATCAAAATCTATATATTGATATATCTATATATTGATATATACGTGAACTTGGGACCCCTTTTTACGAAAATTGCGCGAACGGAGGAGTATGAAATTTGGCACACTTATAGTTTATGTGTAGTAGAAGTGCAGAACGCTAATACTTTTCCATAGTGATGCTTATAAAGTACATAAAATCAATAAATAAAACATTACCCACACTACCATGCATTTGACACACTGAAACCAATATATTGATGATAAGATAAAAGATCACAGATGGCGCACTAAAAAGTAAGGAAACAAAGTAGTTGGTCTTGAGAAATGAAGATGGCGTTCTTATGAACCAGATATTAAAATTTATTATGGTCGAATTTTGACCCATGGGCGACCACTAGTTATATTTATTTAACGTTAACCTACAAGAGGCACTTGTGACAATCTTTTGGGTTGCAGGTCATGTCAAACAAATGATACATACATACGCTCAAAAAACATTACCCTCCTTTTGAAGTTCGGGTAAAAAATGGCACACAGATCTTGGATTGTAAAAAAGAACCATGGGTTTCTTTGTTACATGCATTTTTTCATTAATCTTTACATTCAACAGACTTATTACTGTCCTAGGATGCCCTGTAATATACTATTTTCCTGTTCACACTGACAAGAGACTCTGCCTTTGTAATTATGTAAGCTTTGTCGAAAGTTCGAATAACAATAGCCCTAACTTCCGTATCCAGTTATTTACTATGCGTTGAGTAAACAAAGACGAAACCGATTGAATTTCGGTAACGGTGGATAATTAACCATTGGAGCTAATTCTCTGGATACCGGGTCACTGCGAAATCCATTGTTATGTAATTTAATTAAATGCATTGTTTTGACCTCATCAGTCGAGTGCTAGCGTACACGCATAATAACATCGACTATCGTAGTTCGATGTCGGACAGGAGCAGATATCACTACATATTAAAAAACAAAATCGCTTACCGCTGTCTGTCCCTATGTATTCTTTAACCTTTAAGACTACGTAACGAATTTGGTGCGGTTTTTTCATATATAGACCGATTCAAGAAGGTGTATATCTTAATATATATATATGAATTGCGTATCACGGTGTTTGTTCCCGATAGTCTCCTAAACTATTTAACCAATTTTAATCAAATTTACTCACCGTGTCACCGTGTTACATCTCAAATCAGGCGAAGCTGCGGGTAAAAGGTAGTATATTATAAAAATAAAGTATGGAAAATTGTTTTATTACGAAGCTGAGATGGGCTGCTAATTTATAATAAACTAGCAGTTCCGGCGAACTTTGTTCAGCCCGTTCAGTTTGTGTGGGAGAAATTAAATGTTATTTTTCCTAGTCTCCTCGCTATCGTAAGAGATAAAATGTACCCTATATCCTTCTCCCGGTTTTAAGCTACCTCCTTATCAATTTTCAGCGTACTTGGTTCAGCCCTTCTTGTGTTATAAACAGAGTAACTAACACAACTTTCTTATATATATACTTATTCCTTCTCATTCGTTTTCAGCTAAATCGGTTCTGCCGTTTTTAAGTTATGGATATGATTAAGGATAAAGATGTTTTACCCCGTATTGGTCCAGGTCAACTTGAACTGTAGACCAAATGCCTTGTTATTGCCGTGATTGATACTAAGTAATAGAATGTCTAACTCGCCGGATCAGTCCTATTATCTTGCTGACGAACTAGGTGCCTTTGTAAAAATAATAACTCGCACGGATCCGCGAAAAGGTAGGCAGAGGCACTACCAGCCCACCCACGACTAGCTAAAAACATTAAATTCCACGATGTGATAGGTGGCAAGCTTTTGACAAATCGGACATGTATCCAATGCTGGGCAATGCTGCTTTTGTTAAAAAAACTTTTTGTTGCTCGATCCGGGGATTAAACCCAGGACCTCAAGAAGTCAAGTCCGACACCAGACAGCTAGATCACAGAGTTGATATTTTACTGTAATAAAATTTTTCATATTTCTAAGTCTAGTAAGAAGGGCTCCACTCAGCTGCGGCCTACCTCTTAAAGAGTTTCACGTCAAAATCAATAGTAAAAATCCTACGTGATAGGGATTTAGTTAACCTCAGCACTAAATCCGCCTACCTACGATAAACGTTTGAGGATTTCATTTTGAATGGCAGACATGGGTCTTCTCGGTTAACTGCGGCAAACGCGAGCCTCCATCCCAATCCAGGCAACCCTAACACACAGGATACTACACTACACCGTCGCCGTTGGTCTCGGCAACGACGAAGACCTCTCTTGCGACCGGCGCCTAACGCCGAGCGACAAGCAGGCACTATTCCTCCATCAAGTCCACCCAGTAACTAGAACGCAGCACCAAGTCGAGGTACAGCGCACAAGCAGAGGAGACAGCCCTTGTTGCTTGAGGCTGACCACTCTGCTCGACCCACAAAGCCCGGTGGAGTTGTAAAAACCGCGAGGTTGGCAACATATTATTATATGTTGCCAACCTCGCGTATTATTATATATCCAAAAAAAAAAAGTTTTCTCGCGTGAGAATCGAACCCGAGCCTCAATAGGTCGATGGAGTAACTTGTACGCTAACTCTGAGCCAGCGAGGCGTCAAATCTATACATATAATAAATCTGTAGAAGGGTCAATTCTGTACATTGAAAATATTAAAAAAAAAATAGCAGGGGGCGTTTCTGGATCGATGCCAAACCCAAATATGTGATTAAAAAAAATGATTGTCTGTCTGTCTGTATGTTCAGGCATCACGTGAAAACTATCAGTTTGATTTCGATGAAACTTGGTATAATTATACCTTACTATCCGGGGCATAAAATGGGATACTTTTTATCCTGGAAAAATACGTAGAAAAAATCTTAATTTTTCAGTTTTATCACGCGAAAATCGACATCCACGCGGACGGAGTCTTGGGCGGAAGCTAGTTATGCATAATTTTATTTAACACAAAATCAAAGTACAATTTATGCAAAGGGAAATCACTGTCTAAAGGTTGCTTAAATATTTACTTTATAAACATAAATGGAATTTAAATGATGAAAGACTAGTGCCGACATTGGGTATTTGTTTGTGTATTAGTAACGTTGACTAACAACCATATTACGAGCATGTAATTTGCTTTCTCTAATGCTGGACCAATTTGCGTAAAATTTCCAGATCTAGGACAGTTATTTAAATCACACGCAAAGAACTAGAGGAAATAAATGTTTTAACATGGTTAAGGTTTGAAAGGCCCTTGACAACATAGATGTCGATAATTTTAACAAACTGAGGTAATTGATGTAGCAATTTTGTTTTTATATGTTTAGGGTAGGGATTTTTTTTAACGTGTTTTTTAAAAATGCACAATTTAAACGGTATAAAAGTGGATCAGTGCCATATTCTTTCTCTATTATTAAAACTAAAAAAAGATAAAATAAAACCATGTTTGTACATAGTAAAATAATTTAATTACATACGTTCGTAAAAACAAACTATTAATCCTATTAATATTAAAAAGTTTGTCTGTTTGTTTGTTACTCCTTCACGTAGAAATTTTTGAACTAATTTTCATGAAATTTGGTAAACAAATAGAGAGTAACTTGGATTAACATAAATATAGGATATTTTCTATCCGTAAATAATGGTCCTATGGGATCACGCGGTCAACGCCGCGGGTAACAGCAAATATTAAATACTAGCTGCTACCTGCGGCTTCGCTCGCGTTTTCACAGTAACCCGGTGTGCGATCGGGATTAAAAATAGCCTATATGTTAATCCAGGTCACAATCTATCTGTCTTCCAAATTTCAGACAAATCCGTTCAGCCTTTCGAGCGTGAAAGAGTAACAAACATCCATACATACATACTTACAAACTTTCGCATTTATAATATTAATTAAAAAAAAAAAAATAGGATTTTACTACTACTTTACTACAGTAGTACTATTTAATTTATGCGCTTCGGCTATATTCGCCAAGCTTCGGAAATCCGAATGTATTTTTGTAGAGTAGTTATTACACATAATTAATCATTTCGCTCAAATTTAAATTAGGTCAGCCTATTTAAAATAAAAGTGTAAAGTGTAAAAAGAGTAAAAAGTTTAAAGCCGAATCGCATAATTACAAATAGTAGTACAGTACATTTATAACTACTTCTGATTTTTATTTCTTACTGAAAGAATGCTTCAGTATTTAAAAGAAATTTAGTTAAGTTACGTCGAAAGCTTCTGGCACATATGATTGGTTATCATGAAAAGGAATAAGAAGCTATATTGATTTTGATTCAAGTTGTTCAAGTATCTACCTGGCTTGGCGAGAACTTTGACTAGTTTTCTACGGTTGGATTTACCTGTAATTATAATTTTATGATAAGAAATATATTATCACTTTATATAATATAAAATCTGAGTCCAATGTTTGTTAAACACTTCGAAACTACTGAAACAATTTTGATAACATTTCGTAACTATCAGTAATTTAATCCAATAGCCAAACCAAAATCCAAACCTATAATGTAAATTATTTCGGACAGGTAGTTATTTATTTAATTTTATTTTTTAAGTTTTTTTTTCTTTTCAGTGACAAATACAATTGAAGTGAGTTCATAAGTATAGTGGATGGTGAAATAGTGTGAATTTGAACCCATATTTGTTTGGTAAGTTTTACTTGAGATAAGTAACTAGTTATTATAATGTATAGTAGCGACACGCTATTACGCCCAGTTTGACACATTACAGAAGTTTGATGGATTTTTTGGTTCGGTTTGAATTTTTTATCAAAAAAGTATAAGCAAATAGTAGTCAAATTTGCAGATTTTTGTATTTATGACTAGTGTAGCAAGTAATAAATAGCTTAAAATGTTTTGGCACAAAGAAAACGTGAATATTTA
Organism: Calephelis virginiensis; assembly: GCA_002245475.1. Lineage (NCBI taxonomy): Eukaryota > Metazoa > Arthropoda > Insecta > Lepidoptera > Riodinidae > Calephelis > Calephelis virginiensis. Next base: position 202,056 of record NJDC01004037.1, read on the forward strand.
CTTAGGTAATACAAACGTCAAATTGGCCGTCGTAGCATTCCGCTACTATAAGTTACAGATAATAGAAAATATTATAAGTCTAGTCTAAGAGTTATGCTAGCGTGCGTTTTATCCGTGCCTAGGTCACTCAGCGCATGCTCATTTATGTACATGTACATGACAAAATTCCTATAAGGTTTTTCCACCTTAAAAAATCAGGTTGAATTTTTTTACTCATGCTTTTTCAACTTATTAGACGTAGATACGTTGTTTAAATGTAATAAGATTTCTGATATGTGGTTTAAGGATAGTTTGTTTATATATATATTATTTATCTTTAATAATTATTCGTTATCCTTATGGATATAGCATTAACATGTTTGGTGTTTATAAGCGACTTTTATTTCTCGACTTTCTAGTGTTTGTTTGAGTTCCAATACTACTATTTTTCCCAATCTACTGACCTACAGTTTCAGTTGTGCAAATTAAAGTGATCATCCGAAACACCAGAGTATCACAAATATGTTGGCGAATATTAGAGAATGAGTATCCTCTTTTTTTGCTGTTGAAATATCTAAGTCGCATTCGTTTAAAAAACTGTTAAGGCACCATACTTAGTCAGCCAGAAGAGCCAATCCGCGCACTCCCCCGTTCCATGATTACTATGAAATATTGCGCTCTAAAGTAAATGTCTTAAGCGCCAAATCACTATTTTTGACACTATAAAAGTAATTTGAAAAAAAAATATAAAAACTGAAACAGTTATCTTTTAGGTATAATACTTATCTATGTTTATGTTAAATCTGGTATCGATATTTTCATAATTGAAGTAGAGAGATGGGTTTTGCTTTCAAAAAAGGGTTAACTTTTAGATTTTTTTCTATCGAGCAAAGTGAAATGAATCGTGTTTTGGAAACACTTGTCTTATAAAGCATGTTAATGTTAATCTTGTGTATTTTTGTCGCCAAGATCCATAAATGCTTTGTATGAAAAAAACAGTATATTGCTGACGTATTTTAGCATACATGGCCCCTTAAGGGTTGGATTCTTGGGAATAATAAAATATATTACAAATCATTGATACGTCTTCGTTACTAACAGGATTCCAATTAGTTTTTTTAAACTGTTGTACTTAATAATTTGTGCATTAATAATTTAAACTTATAAGATAGGTCGGTGCTAATTACCACAATATTTCGTCACCATATACCTAGGTATGCGTCAGGCGGAACGTTCGACACTGAGTACCAACAAGTTATTTTTAGAAAAAGTACACCAAGTCTAGTGGTCCGGTGTTGGAATTGATTTAATGAGGTCCCGGGTTTGATTGCCGGATCAGGCAGCTAAAAATGTTTTTTTCATTTTTTAATAAAAACAACGTGGCCCAAGATTGAACAAATGCCCAGTTAGTGATACATTTGCCACTTATCACATTGTGCGACTGACAAGTAGTGAAGGCTTTTGATACGTTTGCGTTCTGCCTACCTGTCCGGGGATAAGGGCGTGAAAATACTTTTTTCACAAGTAGTGTCATCAAAAAACTCCTGTTTCTTTTGGTGACAGTCGTGTACTGCTGGTACTTGTATCTAGTAGGTTTAGCTATATGGTCCTTTAATTATTATTATTTCTTTAAAATACCTGCCAAACTGCGTACCTCCCGAAATTGGCGGCTAGTAGCAGGATTGTACCAAAAAAATCAATGTTATTTTCCCCTCTTCATTTTCCTTACCCTAGTTTCTCTATTAATGAGAGACTGCTTTTTTTGTGTAACTTTAACCGTCACTGAGTCGTTAATTTAGGAAAAAAAGTTTTAGTTTATTTTTAAAAAAAGTTTATTTGTAAAAATTTAAGTTTATTAAAAAAAAAACAAGCATTTTGCTCAGATTATATCAAAAACAAATTTTAGGGCTGATCTTTACGCACTTGAGTCAGAAAGAGAGTTGTTACATACATACATATATGTATATCTTCACGCCAAGTCCCTTACTGCGTATTTACAATATGATATATAATGTAAATATTTTCCACTATTTTCCTGCGATTCCATCATCAGATCCAGAGTTGGTGGTAAAAGAACCATCTGGGAAGTTATACTCTTTCAAATGAAAAAAACATACATGTTTATGACAAGTCCAGTACGGGGTAGGCAGAGGGTATCGAGTGACAATTATCACGATCCTCTGGAAGGAGGAACACGCCGGTTTGGAAGACTCATGACACAACCCTGGAATAATACCCCAGCAATTCCAATACATTACACTTAAATAGATACCAGAATCAATTTAAATACCCAGACCCGGAAATGCAGACACCTAAATGCTCATCACACAAATGCCTGCCCCCGGCGGGAATTGAAGCCGAACCTCGCGGGTGATCGGTGTAGTTAGGCGTGTACGCTAGCCACATGACCAACGAGGCGGACATTCGCATTGTATATTTGCTTTGTCAATCTCATCTGCCATTCTTTTTACATGACCGTACGAGCGGAGCATGCCATTTCTCATTTTAGCAATATCACTTTTTAATCCCATTCTTTCTCGGATCTCACTGTTGCGTTGTGAGCGACACACCACAGATTTCGTTTTTGAGAGTAGTGTTTCTCTAGCATATGTATGTAATTTATTTGGCTTGCCCTACAGTCCAAATGTTAGGTGTTTGGCTTTAGTTTACCTCATTCTGGGACTAAATAATAATATTAGAATGAATGGATATAGGGAATAAATAATATTTTCATATCATGAACGAAGTTGATTATAAATTTGTTTTTTGAGAACTACTATTTCTGTCCTTTTGTATTATTGTAATCTTGAAATGGAAATTTGCATGCCGTTTTAAAGGCGAAATAGGCTAAAGTTTTTAATTAGATTTGCGTGTAAGATCTAGTACTTTACCCACCCTGTTTGCAAATAAATGAATTTGAATTGGATTATTAATTCAACTAGTGTCTTA
>NJDC01004037.1:222267-233674 GCA_002245475.1 Calephelis virginiensis
ACGGTTGTCGGTTCTGCGAGCAATGTGGCCTGCCCATTGCCACTTCAGCTTGCTAACTCTCTGAACTATGTCGGTTACTCTCGTTCTCTTGCGGATCACCAAATTACGGATCCTATCTCCCAGAGAAACATCGAGCATAGCTAGAAACACCGAACATACTATATGCCGTCTGCCCACTACGAGGCTTGTGTTTGATTCCCAATGTTGGCAGACGTTAGCGTGATGAACACCTACATATATGTATTTCCGGGTTTAACTGCTTATTCCAGTATGTATCTATTTAAGTGTGTCTATGTATTAGTATCATTAACTAACACCTATAACGCTAACATCATTTATTTACTTTGGGATTTGATTAATTTGCATAATTTGTCCAGAAATATTAAAAACAATATATTTTGGGTGTTCAACATATCTACTACTTTGAAATAAAACTCAAAACAATTTTTTTCATCAAATCGATTAGGATGTATCTGTAGATAGGTCTTCCAAAATTAAATTAAAATTTAACCACATTTTTTATCTAAACTGAATATTTTGGGCGAGAGAGATTTCCAAAGTGGTAAACGTACCTGATTCGAAGACACTAAGTCCCACAATGTAATAGGTGGCACTATCGCCATCGGGCACATATACAGTCCCAGGCAATGTTATTTTTATTAGAATATTGAAAACAACCCTACCCCGTAAAGGAATTGGCGTGAAGATATGTATGTATATGTATGTATTGAAAACACACATTTTCTATTTTTTTTTGTTGCCTGACCCGGGAAACGAAGCTCAAGAAGACCTCAAGAAGTCAAGTCCTTCGTGGAAACGCTAGATCACAAAGGCGATAAATAAAAAAATATAGGAGTCTAATATAAGAAAGGTATAAGTGACCTACTTTTTTGGAAGTCTGTAGAAAAATGAAGAAAGATCTAATTATTTAAAACCCCAAAAACAGACATACTAACAAAGTCAAAAGCTCCAAATTTAGTAATCATATCTGCGGTCACGGAAGTAAACCGCCCGACCGAACCCGGCCGTTTTATTTTCTAAAATAAATTTAATTTTATAACCAGCTCTGTGGTCTAACGGTCCGGTGTCGGGTTTGTTTCTTCTCGTTCTTCTCGTTCTTCTTCTCGAGGGCCCGGCTTCGAACAATGGATCGGGCAACTAATTAACTGGAAATTATTTATTTTCAAATTTATAATAAAAATAACGTTGCCCGGGATTGGATATGTGCGATAGGCTTCCCACCTATCACATTATGGGACTAAGTGTCTTCGGCTAATCGTATTTGCCCTGATTGTGCTTCTGGCTCTTGGGGAAATGGGCGTGAAAATACTACTACTACCTACTACCTTACAAATATGGAAACTATCTCCAAACATTCGCAACCGCAAACTTACAAAAATATGCGTATCAACGGGACCAGCGGTTTCCGGCATCTTTTAAAATATATATCACTAGCGCATTTTGCTCTGCCTATCTCTTCTAGAATACGTGCTTGAAGATACTTATTTTGACGTACACATCGATAACTTATATCACAAACTAGCAGCTTCAGCGGTTTTGTATTATGTTTTAAAATGTTCTGCAAAATCTATGTAAATGAAATACTAGTCAAAAACATCTAGGTATATAACTTCTTGCCAAAATTATTTTAGTGGTATCGGAGATTATCTGAAGCATACAAAGATCATAATCATAGTTTTATGAAAATTCCTTGCTTTTGTGATAGGCATTTTGAAACCAAAAATCTTCATTTTCTTCATCTTTACGCCCATAACCCCGAAGGAGTAGGCAAAGGTTCAACCAGGCCACCCACGACTAGCCGAAGACACTAAGTTCCACAATGTCATAGGTGGCAAGCATATCGCCATTCCGATCCCGAGCAACATTTTTTTTATTAGAAAATTGGAAAAACCTAATTTTATTTTTGTTGCCCGACCCGGGATTCGAACCCAGGACCTCATGCAGTTAAGTGCAACAACCGAACCGCTAGACCACAGAGGCTATGACCAAAAATAAACGTTATAATTAAAAAAAAACATATACATAGAAGAGAAATAGAGTTTTGGTTTATGGGTGGAATAAACAGTAACATCGTGCATAAGACTAATGACGCCCTGATGTTTGAAGCGTTAATTACAGAAGGTCCCGGGTTATCTGGCTCTAGCTTACCTAACCTTCATTATACCACTAACATTTGACCTGACGTTTTCTACTATAATTAGAATAATTTATACGTAAATAAAACATTAAAAGAGCTCTATGTTTTAAAAACATTGAAACAAAATAATTTGTGATATGCTTTTGTTACTTCTAAAATAAAACGTTGAATGTGTGAATGTGGCATCATAACTCCTAAACGGAGGGACAGATTTCGTTGTGGATTATTTGTTTGAAAGCAGATGTAATCGACACGGTTGTTAGCTACATTACGTATTAGTTTATGCCCGGTTCCTATAATCAACAAAAAGTAATCCAAAAGTTTACCTATTCGTAGTACACCTAAAATTAACAAGGAGTTATTCATATTTTATAAAAATTTTCAGAGTTAACTACCGAAACCGAGCAACCGTAGTTAGATATTTTACTATTGATACAAACAACTACCATCCGTAATCAAAACGACTCGTTTCTTGAATATAGGAACCGAGCATTAATAGCGACGTACCGAAAAAAATATGATTATTTATGGTATACGAAGTCAAAAATTATGCTGGATTTTGATAATTGTCTGTTGCCATTCTCATCTTAGAATATCACTTAAGTTAACTTCCTCCTGTCGATATACACCATATATGTTATTAATGCGTCACTATCTTATGGCCTGGGTGCTAGGCTTTTCGTGCTACTCTTCCAGTTACCTACCGGAGGGTTGCCAACTATTTCTCTAGGAGAAAAATAGGTATATTTAGATCTGTCGAGAAAAATTAACAGAATTTTAAACTGAACAGTATTTTATTACTTTATCGATTTAAATACATATTTTCACTACTTATTGTGCAACTGATTAAATTTGTATTAATAAAAGCCTATTATGCCATACCACAAGTCTAACTTTGATTATTGTAAACTAAAAACTCATTTTTTTATTAAAAATAAAAATATAGATTTGTTTCTGATTTGCAAGCAAAGTTGACCACAGAACACTATTTATTTATTGCTAGTCGATTATCTGCTGGATGTGAAGGAAACGGGGTGCCAATCCACAAATTATAAAGATGTATATACAGTTATAATTCTTAGGGCCACTTGCACGTTCCTGGGTTAAGTAACTCTGAGTTAGCGTCTAACTATGCTTAATGGCTTTATATTTAACAGTTTAACTCATTATTAAATATAACACAGAAAAGTGCAAGTGGCTCTTATTTTTTTTAAAACAATCTAGGATTATTTTGCAGTAATTCACTCTCTCGCATGATATATCAGAGTCAGTTTGAAACATTTTTAGAATATGAAAGGTGGCAAGCTTGTCGCCAACTGGACACAGATCTGATGCCGAGCAACTTATTCTTTATTAGAAAATTGAAAATTCCCATTTTTCATTGCTCGACCCGGGAATCGAACCCATAATTTTATCAAGTCAAGGCTAACGCTGAATCGCTACACCACAATGGCGACTAATTTATTTCTAGTATTTAAAAGTATAAATTTCAAAGCAAAACCGCAGAAGAGCAAGTTAATTTAAAATAAAGGAAACAAACTCAGACAATAACGAAAGGTATCTGTATTAGCCTGACGATTCATAATTTAGTTAAGTGCTGATGTTATATCGGAGAATGGGGGTATGTGCAATTTCCTTTATCTATTTTTACTAGGGTTGGCACAATTAATAATTCTATATTTAAACCCCGACTAAAAAAGAGAAGTGTATATATAATAAATTTGACGTGTATGTGTTTTTCTCTTTCGTATTATAAATTATGAACATATGAACCGCTTTAAATGCGATTTTTTTTTTGAAAACTGATGTAATTAAACCGGTTACTATCTACGTTACATGTAGGTTTTGCCGTGGGTTTATACTTAAATTTTAGTGCTATATGCTTTAGAGACACTTTACTATTACAAATCTTCACGTAAGTCCTACAAGGGAGGAGAGGGGGTAGTCAGAGAGTGTCAAGTGCCCAGCGAATGAATCAAGTCAGCTAGTTTAGTTTCCTTGGTTTTATCTGGGGCTAATTATTTTTTATTTAAATGTTATTAATTATGTCAAGGTTATTTTTGTTAACAATTAATATTAACATTAAAATTTTAATACAAACAACGATGGTGGTAGGTTTGCCACCTATCACATTGTAAGACATTGTCTTCGGCTAGTAGTACCGTATATTTCTCACCATATGAAAATTGACCTGCTTCTTTACAATGTCATCAAATTTGAGAATCAATAGCTTCGGAAGGGTAGCAAAGCTTTATAGTTATGTTATTTTCAAGCAGGTACTTCAATACATTAATTGTTAGTTAATATCTTCGAGCGCGTATCTCGGAGAGTTAGGCAAATAGGCAAAGGCACCCATGATTAGCTGAAGGTAATTTTACACAATTTAGGTAAAAACATTTATCTAACCTCCAGTAAATCTTTCCTTTTTTATGTAAACCGATGTATTTGATTCGTCTACTGCATATACAAGAGTCCTAGTCCTAGTGTTAAAAAAATTCAATAACTCCCGATAAAATCTTCATGTAATGTATCTATGAGCCCTCTCGATTACGTCAGATTTCAAACAAAAATCTGCATTGCCATTGGTTAATTCGTTCTTAAGTTAAGATGCCACTGATAACCAAGTACATGCAACCCCGTCCAACTTATGAAAACCTTCTATTTCCGCCGGAGATTAAAAATAAGCCCTCCTCACCTTTTGTGCATTTTTAACTTCTCATGTATTTTGTGTATTTTTGTTCTTTTTGTGTGTAATAAAGTGTTCAATAAATATATAAATAAGCATGATATTATGGTCATCAGTAGGAAATTACCGAGCTTTACAAGTAGTTTATAATTAGCTTCATTTTTTAAGACAAAAATAATTATGAAGTGCCAACCCTATTACCCAGGAAGCTAGAGATGTGGATATAACCCGGAGGTTTATCGATATGGTTTCGATTTTATCTCACATTTACCCTTTGGAACACTGAACGCTAGATAGAATATTTGGATGTTTGGAGTTGCTTTTCGGTGTAATTTAGTTTTGTTCTTACTTTTATTGAATAGAGACAAGGTAGTAATTGGGGTGTAGATATGAATTAAAAAGGAGTTGGATTACTGTAATAAAAATGGGGCAGACCAAGCAAGTTTTTTAACAGCTCTCTTTCGATGTAAATAACCAAAATACTAGAAAAAAGAAAGTAATAAATACTCATTGAAGAATACTATTAAAACAACAAACTTGGTTGCTTCAAAATGTAATTTTTAAAATACTATAAAACCTTACATTTCAAAAAAAAATACGTATATCTAGTGTCATAAATATTTAAAAACTTTATAACCTTTTTTTGTCCTTAAAATGTGGGTTTATAATATTTTTTTTATTTCCTTTCGTTACTTGCTGTAATCAAGAGCTATAAAAGTCTTCTAAATTAATATTGATCTGGTTTCCCTTTTAGTAAGACAACTAAGCGGTTATTGAAATAATTTTATTAGTAAAAATTGTAGAAGAATTAATAACATTGTTTTTTTTTACGAAATTGTAAGCTTTTACTAATAAATATGTTTTAAAATCTAAATATATGTATAAATTATTCTTACACAGCGCCATTGGCTGTAATAAAACAAAATCTTAATTATTAGTATTCAAATATTGTGGATTACATTGACCAGCGTACTTTGACCTCTGGGCGTTTATTTAATAATCTTTTTATTAGCCAAGGTACGCCCGCAGTTTTACAAGCGCTATTTCAAACTATCGTATTTATTTATCTAATGTTTATTCGCCTTTGTTTTTTAACAAAAAAAACTTGGATTTAGGCATTGACCTCGACGAGCACAAGTACCACTAGTAAGGTTTTTTTTATGATATTGGAAGGTAAACAAGCAGACGAATTTCCTGATGGCGTGCAATTCACGCCGCCTAGAGACACCAAAGGTGGTAATGGTGCGTTGCTAACCTGAGGCCTGAATTTTAGGCCTCGAGCAAAATTAAGTTTACCGGCTACTTTACCCTCCGAACCGGAACACGTCATGACGTTATGACGGCAGGCGTAGGTAAGGCGTAGTACCAATCCGAGCGAGTCGCTGCTAAACTCTACCACCTAGTAGGATGTCACGGTGTTAGTGACGGTGAGCCTATGCTCGCTTTTTATGAGCTGCCTGGCAAGACGGCAGATGGTCTATTCTGCAAAGGAGCCCGGACCAAGGACCAGAGCAAGGGCCACGTGATTAAAGTTTTTTTCTGATGCTGATTATGACCATTATCTTTCAAAAATTAAAACTCGACCATAATTTCTTTAATATTTTTCCCGTGATACATAAGCAAAAGTAAAACAATTTTGGTATTATTTTTAGGAATATCTTCCAATACTTTACTTGAATTATATTGCTTCATGTCTAGAAGATGATTGAAATAACCGGCGTAACTTGAACTCTGGACAGTTCTTTAATTATCGTTTTTTATTTAAACAGCTCTCAGATTTGGAAGGTCAATAAACTTAATGAGCCATTGAATTTGACAAAGTTTGACAATGATGACGTTAACTTGGGTTCAGTAGCAAAATCAACGCTAGATTTATCTTAAGGGTACTTGGGACTAAACCTACCCTTTACTCATGTGCTTTCGGACCTCATACAGCGAAACATCAGCAAAGGAGCTTGGTATCCGAAATATTTGCTTGATTAAAGATTTCTATAACTAAACCTCCACTTTTGTAAGCTGCCTATGTTATCACTCTTAACCTTTTGGAACTAGACGTTACTAGAGATAAAATTGAGGACGTGTTTAGAATCTCGGATGTCAAATTTCCAAAGGCAGCAAAATGAAGAATTTGTTATGATGTCAAAATACCCTAGGATGCTATAAATACGAATTTTTTTCTGGCCCTTTCATGTTTCACGAAAGTTGCCATGCATTTTCAGAGATGATTCATTTAACCCCCTACCAAAACCAAGAGGACAAGTTTATTGTGTCTGCGTGTGGGCCCGCGTGTGTGTGTACGTGTGCGTGTGTGTGTATACTGTACGTGAGTGCGTGTGTGTGTTTGTGTACTTTTGTGTTTGGCAACGCATCATTGCTGTGTGTCCATTGTTTTTTAATAATTATTATAATAACCCTCCACGTGTTCATTACTTCTTCCATCTTGTCTACTTTCGTTTATGTGAACGATGAGTCGATTAATTTGTAATTTGTATAGTTCTTCTTTTTAAATCCAATATTTCCAAATTATTAGTAGTTTGTCTGCCTGTCTGTATATGACATCATAACTTTTGAAAGGATAAACCGATTTTTTTGAAAGTGACGTGATAAATGTGGTTCATAGCTACATTACATACAAGGTAAATCGAGACTTTATTTAAAATTTATTCTTATGCTATTATAAAATACCACAATACAGAACCCTGAAAAGATTTCTCATGTTACATATGCAATAAAATGCTTGCAGAATTTTAATAGCTAATAATTATTGTGAATTTATATGGAAATTGTTAAAATATGGCTGAATGACTCAAGCACTCCTAAATAAAATAACCGTAAATTAAAACTTAACGTGAATATTATGTGCTTTTTATAATCCACCAAGTAATCATTTATAGCCAATTAAAAAAAGATTTCGTGTTTGTATTAACACGTATTTGCAGACTACTAAAAATGAAAAGGAGTTTTTTGGAGAAGCAGGACCTGCCAGGCAGCTCGTAAGATGTGAGCGTAGTAATGTCTTCACGCCCATATCTTCGAACAGGTAGGCAGACGCAAAACCAGGGCATCCACGACTAATCGAAGACCTTAAATCCCACAATGTGATAGGTGGCAAGTCTATCGCCAATATCGGGCACATATCGAATACCGAGCAACATTTTTTTAATAGAAAATTGGAAAAACCGCATATTTTTCTTTTAGTTGCCAAACCTGAGAATCGAACCCGGGACTTCATGAAGTCAAATCTAACACCTAAACCGCTAGACCACAGAGCCGATTAAAATATAGATGTGAGCGTAGGTAAAATAGGTCATCACTAACAAAACCATTATAGGAAGAGTGCAGGAAACTGGTGGGTCTTACTTAGCGCCTTTCCTATATTTTTTTTCACTTATAATATTTAACTCAGGAACACAAAGGCGGTCTTATCGCTTCAGAGTGGTATGTGCCAGACAACCTTAAATTTGAGTAAATTCCGAAGTTTTTTTTTTATTCGTACCACCATAATAACTGTGATGTTTCGGTCCACCTGTAACATCTATCATGTATGTAGATATGACTATCAGGAGAGCTTTGTGATTATTTTCTGACCTCTTAGATAAAAAAATGATTAGCGTTTCGAAAACCGACTATTGGTGTTCCCGGATATATATAGCATCGGGGCCGACACATAGATGCACTGGTGTCGTCAATAAAAAGAAAGATGGTCCGTCTATTCGTTAACTTAAGTACGACATATTTTATGTAAACATCAAATTATAGGGTTTTATCGGTATCATGCTACTCATCATATCGCCTCTGTGGTCTAGCGGTTCAGTTGTTGGACTTGACTGCACGAGGTCCCGGGTTTGAATCCCGGGTCGGACAACAAAAATGAAATTGGGTTTTTTCCAATTTTCTAATAAAAAAAGGTGGTAGGGATTGGATATGTGCCCGGTTGGCGATAGGCTTGCCACCTATTACATTGTGGGACTTAGTATCTTCGGCTAGTCGTGGGTGCCTTTGTTGTGGTTCTGCCTACCTCTTCGGGGATATGGGCGTGAAAATACTCTCTGCCACTCATGGATACACTATTTGCAGCTATTTTTTCCTCTTCGTGGGTACAGGCACGAAAAGATGGTTGACAACGTTGATATTGTCCTTTTGTCCTCATAACAGAAACTGACTAGGGCTGTGTTACTACACAACTTCGCTTTGGCAACTATGTAGAAGAATAATGACAGAAATAATATGTGTTTAGTATAAGCTGACCCGACGAAATGCGTAGCCCCTGAAATGATCTTGAGCTATATACCAACATCTGATGTTTAAGCTACATAGCTTTTATGAAAAAACTTACAGTAAGTATATTAAAGTTGAGTTGCACACTCACTAAAATAAAAAAATAACCTTCACGCCTATATCCTAATGAGTGTAGCCAGAGGCACAGCCAGGGCACCACCGAGTAGCCGAAGACACTAAGTCCCATAGTGTGATAGGTGGCAAGCCACCATCACCAACCGGGCATATATCCAATCCAGGGCAACGTCTTTTTTTTTATTAAAAAATTGAAAATGTACATTCTCTATTTTTTTTGTTGCCCGACCTCCAGATCGAACCCAAGATCTCAAGAAGTCAAGCTATACTGCTAAATTATTTTTAAGATATCGCGATCTTCTTTCAACGATAGCAATAGAAAGAGACAACACAAGTTTAGTGTTGTCAGATTAGTTTTTACTGTTAATCTATTATTTTCCCCGTATTGGTCCGGGCCTCTTTGAAGAATAGGCCATCTGCCCTCCTGTGCCAGACAGCTCTTAAAAGGCGAGCATAAGCTTACCGTCACTAACATGGTGACATCTGACTAGGTGGTAGAGTCTCGCAGTGACTCGCCCAGATTGGTACCACTGCCTTAAATATTCCTGCGGCCATAATGTCAGCGCTTGCCGTTGACGTGTTCCAGTTTGGAGGATAAGGTAGCCGGTAAACTTAATTTTGCTCAAAGACTAACATCCTGACCTAAGTTTGGCAACGCACCATTACCACTTTGGTGTCTCTTGGCGGCGTGCATTTCTTACCATCAGGATAATCCGTCTGAATTACGAGTGGACTACACATAGAGTACCTAGACAGAACGGTATGAAAGAATACACTTAAAATAAGTTTACTTGGGACTCAGCGAAATTTTACTATTGGGTTCCCTATTTTTCCTGCAATATTCCCATTTTTTTATCCTCCAAAATCTTTCTCGAGCCTTGAAAGAAATGTTTAAAAGCTAACCCATATGATCAAGACGTTCCTAAACTATGTATTTTTATTATTTTACTTAATATACTGCGACAAATTTTGTTTTATTAAAGCGATTGCAAGACTAGTGTCAGATAACATTTTTAATTATTTATACGGGATACTCACGATCTATTTTTATTTTTATTTGTCGATATTTAAAAATAATAAAAATATTTTACCTTTAAATGAGCAATTCTTGTATGTATATATATATATAATTGGAATCTCGGAATCGGCTCCAACGATTTCCATGAAATTTAGTATATAGGGGGGTTTCGGGGGCCATAATACGATCTAAATAGGAATCATTAATAAAAAAAATAGCGAGCAAAGCTCGGCCATCCAGATATTGTTAATAATACGCAACAGTTTAAGTTTAAAATCATAGTGTTAGATAATTTAGTTTATTTTGTCATTTGCACTCCATTTGTCATTTACTTTTAATGTTTCTGCAATCAAAAAAATAGCATCTCTATATACGTATATTTATGTATTCTTGAAGAAAAGCCTGTTTGAATGTAGGTGTTGTGAAAAGATTTTTTTTACATTTGATACATTTACAAAAAATATACGTTATTAAGTAGGTATATTTCCCTCAAAAACTATTTGTAGGATGTTGATAGAATTTTTAAGCAACAATACAGAACCAATTGCAAATTTCGGAAAAATACGTTTTGAAATAGTTATTAAAATCGGTTTTTGCAGTTTTACTGTGCTTAATTATAACTCAGAAAATTTAACTTGAAAACTTTTTATTCTGCAACGGTTACTGTTTGCAGAGATGAATTGCACTTACTTTTTTTGAGAAAGAAACAAATCTTTATGTGTTCTCATGTCCAGAGTATGGCATTTACTAACAACTAAACACGAATATAACAAAGCACCATCAACGAGAAAGTAAATTATGTATATCCTAATTACCTATTTCTGCCACCATAACGACGTGAGGTGTTCCGGTTTGGAGGGTAAGTAAACCGGTAAACTTACTTTTGCTCGAAATCTAACATCCCGGCCTCAAGTTGGCAACGCACCATTACCACCTTTGATGTCTCTAGGCGGCGTGAATTTCTTACCATCAGGAAATCCGTGTGCTTGTTTGCCTTCCAATATCATAAAAAAATAACAGTTGTACATAAAAATACTTATACAATACAGAAACAAATTTAATAAACAACCGGACTCCGAAATACAGACAGATAGAACAAAAAAGATGTGCTTTTTTAGCCGCAGATTATAATTAGATTTTTAAGGGTACCAATTAACGGGATTGCAAAATTAACTTGGCAAAATGCCTCCAG
>NJDC01004040.1:0-12010 GCA_002245475.1 Calephelis virginiensis
GTGTCACTTATAATTTATTATTTTATAAATAGCCTACTGGTTTACAGCATCATCAGAGTAGTTTAAGATTTAGTCCTGATGATGCTGTTATAAGCAAAACTGGTAAGCTACTTATAAAATAATAAATTTTAAATGATACGTAAAACAGTACAAGTATTTCTTCATTTAAAATATGAATATTACACACAACATGATTCATATTAAATTTACATATGAATGGTATTAATTTAGCGAAAAAGAGGAAGTATTTTTTTTTTCGTATTATAAAACTATAGATGAGTGAATTTTGTACATTGATATTATTGTTAAAATTAGACGCTAGCATTAGAACACATTTTTAACATTTTTGTCCATCTGTCTGTATTTCGATCACGAATTACTTAAAATCAACATAAACCGATAGTAGATACTTTATGTATAGTTGAAGGTAATCGAATTACTAATTATCTCGTTCTCTAAAGGAGTTCCCGTGGGAGGGGGTTAAAGCGAAAATGTAAATTGAGCTTCTAATGCGTAGTCTGATTTTTTTTATTTGTAGCCTGGACTGCTAGACCACAAACTCGATAAAATCGATATATTCTAAATGCGATATATTCTGCGCTGACGAAATCGTAGATGAACAACTGGCTAATACGTACTTTATTCAAAATTTAATAAAACCGCATAATTACGTACCTACACATAAATCTTTCCCTTGATATTACATTCCAGACTACGGCTTAAATATAATCTAATGAACAAACAAGTCGACAAACGGACTCTTATGTTTGTTTTGAGGGTCTTACCTGCGCTCGTCGTGCAGGAATTTCATCAGAGTGAAAGATATTACCATAATTCCTGCTATGTTCCTACAAAAAAGCCATTTTTAAACCGGATTCAAAAAAAAGAAGACGTTTTCAATTTTATTCAATTTTCGAATCTATTTTGACGACTAATTTCCGCGCCAAAATTACTGGCCAAAAAAAGTTTAACTAAAATTTAAAGATATCGTTGCTCGCACTTGACTAATTTTGGTTATAGGTATCAGGTAATAAAAACTAGTTCTAACCGATTAGATTTCCTACGATGTGGAAATAAACATATATGCAAGAATATAAAAAAAAAAACAAATGAGCTTAGAAGAGCGAGAGAAAAGTTGTTTTTTTGTTTATCTTGTTACGTTATTGCTTCTAAATTACGCTAGTATGCAAAAAAGGAGCCAGATGTCCTAATAGAAAGAAACACAGATTGAATACAGACTTTAAAGGTTATAATATGTTCTATTAAATCACTAGCTGTTCCCCGCGGCGTTGCCCGCGTGGTTAACGGTCTCACAGGAACATTTTTTCGGGATATAAACGTTACATCCCGAATACCCTTATGTTATCCAAGTAACCCTCTATGTGTGTGCTAAATTTCATGAAAATCGGTTCAACAGTTTTTGCGTGTAAAGGAGTATTTAAACAAAAAAACAAACATACAGACTTTCGCATTTGTAATATGAGTAGGATAACGTCCGATTTGCTTGAATAATTTATATATATTCAAGCCCATATCCATAAAAACTAGCCAGAGGTACAACCAGGGCACCCACAACTAGTCGAAGACACTGAGTTTCACGAATTTATTTGATTTATAATTAGTAGGTTGTCAGATTCATCTCCATAGCATAAGCATTTAGAAACATGTCATTAAAATATTTAAATGGCAATGGCTATTTTTAAAATGTATTAATTTGGAGTTTTTTTTAAATATCAGGATAGAAGAGCTGATATGTATTGAAAACTATGATATCACTTTTGCTTGTCTGGTATAAGTTATAGTCTGCTAAGATCCTGGTCAAAATTCGGTCTACAAACTGCTTAAATATACTAAGACACACTGTGAGTTATATACTAACATCATTTTTTTTTACAAAAAGACATTTATATTTATTCATAAATTTAATTTTTCAAATTTATATTTGACCGCCTCATCAGCCGAGGGGCTAGCGTGTGAGGCTCGGGTTCTATTCTCAAGTGTAGTAGCCTCTTGTTTGGTCAACATTTAAATGTCTGCATTTCTGAATCTGGAGGTGTCAAAAAAATATTCTGGCAATTAATTAAATTTGTCTATGTATTGGTACAGTAGACCAGAGGTTCCCAAACTTATTTCATGTAACGCCCACTTTGAAAATCAGTTGTTTTGTAGCGCCCCCCCCCCTCGTTTTTTTCTTGTCAATAACCTCAATAACATATTTGTTGCGCCTAGTTTAAAAAAAAACATTTTTTTCAAGATTTATACCGCCCCCCTCTAGGCTTCCAGCGCCCACAAGGGGGCGTTATCGCCCACTTTGGGAAAGGCTGCATTAGACTAACGTCTATAACACTAGTATACTATATGTTTACTTTGGGGTTACATTAATTGTGTAATTTGTACAAGGATATTTATTTTATTTAATATTGATTTACAATAACTATCTTCACGCCCATATCCCCGAAGAAGTAGACAGAGGTACAACCATGGCACCTGCGAACAGCCGAAGACACTAAGTCCCACAATGTGCTAGGTGGCAAGCCAGTCATCAACCGGGCACAATATTGAAAATACAGTTTCTTTTTCTTGTTTTTGTTGTAATTGCTTTAAACATTAAAATGTTATGCTTATATTTTTATAAACTCATTCTGGTACAGATATTTCGTTTCATTATGTTGTAACTCGCATCGTAAAGTTTTTGCCTTGATCTATATATTTATACGTGAAGTAAAAACTATGGATCCCTTTTTACGAAAATTGCGCTGACGGAGGAGTATGAAATTGGGCACACTTATAGTTTATGTGTGGGAGAAGTGCAGAACGCTAATATTTTTTAATAATAATGCTTACAAAGTACATTAAATCAATACATGTCCCCCGCCGTGTCTGTCTGTCTGTCTGTTCGCGATTTACTTAAAAAGTACTGAACGGATTTTCATTCGGTTTTCAACAATACATAGAACAATTCTCGAGGAAGGTTTTAGTGTATAGTAAGTTTATGTTTTGTACAAACCAACGATATTACAATGATATTAGTTCAATATGTTGGCAAAAAATAAGCCCATCGGGAGCTTTCCTTGAAAACGCTGCCAAAACCTTTTGAGTTTTAACAAAACAATATATGGCGGGACTTTTTCTCTTCAAAAGGTCTCAAAAAAGTAAGCGGTGGTATTTGTTTATCTTCAAAGAATAACCCACAATAACCGTTTTTTGAGGTTACTTAAAACAGTAAAATGAAGAGTTACTTTAGAACATATTTTAACAATACAGTATTAACCCTTAATTAAATAAATCTGTTAGATACGTTATGCGTGTAATTTAGATCAAAATTGCCTTTTACACTATCAGAAAAAAATTAACAACTAATGAGTCATCAAAAACTTAAAATTTCCGGGCGCAAAATTAAATATCATTGAAGCGTAGCAAAGACATGCGCGCTTTCTGCATCCTTCCATACTGACATCCTGACATCCAGACATAGTCACAAACTTTCGCATTTGTAATATTAGTAGGATTTTTATTCTTGAATAACCGAAGCGAAGCGAGGGCGGGCAGCTAGTCAATAAATAAAACATTACCCACACTACCATGCATTTGACACACACAAACAAATTTATTGTTGATAACGATAAAAGATTACAGATGGCGCACTAACTGTTCAGGAAACAAAGTAGTTGGTCTTAAGAAATGAAAATGGCGTTCTTATCAACAAGATATTAAAATTTATTATGGTCGAATTTCGACCAATGGGCGACCTCTGGTATTTATAATTATACTAACTGTTATCCGTGACTTAGTCGGCGTAGTAGGTACAGTTACAATTTTCATACAATTTTTCACCCCGCACATTTAGGGGTTTATTTTAATGGACTCGGGTGTTTGATTATATGCATATCAGAATCAGAAATCAGAAAAATCTTAATTCACGTAGACCATACAAGTAGTAATTGTGCGAATCGTATCATCGCGGTCACATACTAAATTTAATCAGAATTAGTCTAACGGTTTAGTTCGTTAGGCGTTAGAGACAGACAGAATTTCGCATTAGTTCCATCATTCATTCATAAAACCTCTTAAGAGTAAAAATGTTTAATATTCTTCCGTAGCGAACTTTTTATCACCAACAGATAATCTTAGACACGTACATATTCAAATCGCAAACATTGCGTATAAAATCAATTTAAAAGGTTTCAATTCCCTCCTCTGGCACTCTAAAGACCGCATATACAATGGATCCCGGCGAATCCCGTGACAATAGCGGCGGGAAACGCTCTGAAAGCTATTGTTTGTCCCGACGCGTGCAATGAACATGATGGGATGAGCGTGGACATGCGACGGTGCGACAACTTTTTCCTATATTTAAAGTTAGGGCTACATCTACATATATTGTATTTTTTATTCTATCGCGAAATAACGGTCATACTTTATCAAGTATCATATTAACACGTGAAGCAAAAACTTTGGACCACTTTTGGAAGGAGTATGAAATTTGGCACACTTATAGTTTATGTGCAGGAGAAGTGCAGAACGCTAACATTTTTCGATAATATAAAATAAAGTGCATTAAATAAAAAGTTAAACATCACACATACAAACATGCATGTGACACACGAACAAAAATACTGATAACTACAAAAGATCACAGATGGCTCATATAAAGTATATTCATAATGTTTGGAAACAAAATGTTTGGTCTTGATAAATGGAGATGGCGTTTTTATCAAAAAGATAGCTTACTTTAATAATGTTTGTACATGGTATTTTTATTATAATTTATATTGAATAACTTAACAACGGACTCTAGTTCCAACTTAAGAGAAAATCTTTTTCTATGGCAAAAGGCAGCAAAGCACGCATCACCTCTAATGGTTATCTCTTACGATGGGCTATAAACACCGTACAAGTTATAGGTGTATTCCTATCACGTTGCCTGGGTGTTAGGCCTCCTGTGCAAGTCTATCTGCTACCCTATCTTCCGGACAAAAACATGACACACTGGCATTATGGCGACAGGAATATCCACTGCGGTGACACACCCTTACCAGGAGAGTTGCTGCACAACAGCCTGCCACCAGTGGTCATGTTGGTTACCCTTTTAACCAAGATGCTAAACAGGACGGCAAATGGTCTATTTAAGAGGATACGGAACAACAAAACCGAGGAAAAACAACATTTTGAATATACTTGTAATTGCAAGCTACATTTCTAAGTTCATTCAGTAGAGTTGATTTTTTACATGGCATTGGACGGTGAAAAAGCCAGTAGATGTAGATTATGTTAGGAAATTCACGTCTTCTATGTGATACTAAACCTGAGGCCAGGACGTCAGGCACCTTACGTGTGTTAGCAATCCTAAATGTATTAAGTTATAATAAATTATGTCACGTCGTCTTAGTTGTGTATCGGTTTGTAATTATTAATCAAGTGTTTAATTGTTTTTTATTTTGTTTTTGGCATTAGATAATTGCTGCTACTGATATTGTTAATTTAATTATCTGAGTATCTACTTGAATGTTATGTTGTCCGGTAAAACAAGTATTGATGTCGACAAAGAATGTATGCAAATATGGCAACAAAAGCGTTAGGCCGCAATCGTTGTTCAATTTTAAAGCAATAAACATATAACAAGCGCTAAGTTTGTTTTATTGGAAGAAGACAACACGTGGAGCAAATTTAGCGACTTCCAAATTCTCCAATCCATCATTCATCTCTAGATTAAATCCCCGTGTTCGTCCGAGTCTTAGAATATACCATTTGCTTTCCTGGAAGGCAACTCGGAAGAGGCAAGCAAGGTGAAATGAGACATTACCAACAAGAAAACTGGCGGTAGAGTACCGATCTGCAACTCTTGGGTAGGGATTTACCACCTTACCTATTCCTAACGCCATAATGAGAGTGCCATGGTCTGGTCTGAAAAGTGTAGTGGCTGGTAGACAAAAAGCCTCACATCTAAGCCATACGACAGTTAGGCACCTAGACCAACCCTGTACTTATTTTCAAATTTTAAAATCAGGGGTTAAGGCTTAAATAGTAATGCATTTTAAATATTATTGCCAAATTGAAAACAGTCCACAAAAATGCGTAACTTGTCACGTTATGTCACGTTATTTAGTACGAGTCATGATGTAACTAACCTGTGAATGCAACCGCGGTCGTTGGCAACCAGTTTAATGCTTTCCTACTGTATGCCCCATGCATCTTTTATTTTGCTTCGGATAAAAATTTCAAATTGTTTTTTTCATTTTTTTTTATTTTTTTAAAGCTCGAAAGTGTTATAAAATAGTACCGGTATTCAAATGAAAAAGTTCTTAACAAGAGTGTAAAATTATTCATAAATACAATTCATAACTAAAATTAAGGATACTGTATATCTCTCTTCTCACTGTTTGATGGTTCGACTACACACAAGTACCTTTAAGGGTACAGTCGACGTCATATTCACATAATTTAGTGAAGACTTAATTTAATTTTTTGGAAATCTAATTTCCAGAATTTGAAAATTTATTTTCAACTAGTTGAAATGATATTAGATATTCTTATATCATCCTAACAACTATTTTTGTCTATTAGCTGTCCCATAGTTGTCCAACTATAGGAAAACTTAAAAAGTTGTTTTTCCTAGTGACCTCGCAGGTTTCCCTTTTTCTTATTTTTAAACCCAGGTAGAGTTCACAAATAATTCAAAACCAAAGTCAGCCAAATCAGTTCAGCTGTTCTCGAGATTAGCAAGACTAACGAACAGCAATTGAGTTTTATATATCTATGAGATTTTTTCCTATGAGATGCAAACTACCACCTGGGTCTTCTGCTGGTAGAAGACAACTGTGGCGTTAAAACACACTAGATGTTACAGGTCAGGCAGCACAAAGTCGAGACCGAAGTCTTTAGGAAGACAGACCTTAGTGCAGGCGTTTTATGTTGTCCAAGTTCAATCCAAATAAATAATTAAGCAAGACTCGTTGGTTTTTAATGCTCAGTGACGTTGTAATAACCTCTCGAAAAACAGATCAAAAACCATTTGTAATAACTTGAATACAGTAAAACTGCTAAAAACCGACTCAATATAAAAGTAATATAAAATGATAAGACTCAACATAAAACTCAATAAGTAAGTCATGTATGAGTTTTGGCGCCATCGAGAGAAAAGATGGTCGAAGTTTTTTCATAATTATTAAATTTCGTGTTAATATTGAGTGAAATTAGTCAATTTTGGTGGCATTTTGTACAATTTTGTTCAGTAAAAGTGCACAAATGAAATAATCATAAAGAAATTAGCGTATCGTATATTTTCTCGTTGCCGCCAAATCTCGTTACATGAGCTTGTGTAAAAAGGCCACCGCTTTACCCAAGAGCCTGACATAACTTATTGACGACTTACGACTGATGACTAATTAAAATTAATTGAAATTGATATAAAATTTGATGCAAATTTATACTTGACTAATAATGGCTAAATACTAACGTGAAGGCCAAAACTTAAAGAAAGAAAAGAAGTCATGTACATATACAAAAGATGTGTATTCTTCCCAGGTCCTTCCTTGGAAGTGTGCCCTTTCAATTACGAAAATAATTTTAAAACCTGTTCAAAAAAGACTGAGAAATTAATATACATAAAAGTATATAAGAGTCAAACATACAACCTTCTCTTTTTTCGAAATTGATAAATAACGTTTACCTGTTACATTTTTTTGTCTAGTTACAGATAACTTACCTATTCCCTTTTATCAAATATGTCAATAAAATCGGCTGCTAAGTTAGACTCTAATAATAAACCCCTAAACACTATTACTTATTATATGTTCTACTGTATTGTGCTTTACAAAAAACACAACCCTTATAATTTATTAAAACAATATTTTTTCAGTTTAACCTCATCTACTATTATCATTTTCACAAGTTTTTTATCAGAACTGTACATTGTAATTGCGTCATAAGAGTGGTGATATTGTGTGTAGGGTAAGATATTTTATAGGACTGTAACAGAGCATCTTACTTCTGCTCGTATATGGCAGTGAAGTGCTTTTACGAGTGCATAATTTCAAGTAAGTTGTAGTATGTATCCACTATCCTTGATAGAGAGTATGAATCGAATGTTTGCCGTAAATATGTGAAATGCTGTCGCCTAGTGAAACAATCTACTATTTAGTCGCCTCTGTGGTCTAGCGGTTCAATTGTTGGATTTGATTGAATGAGGTCCCGGGTTCGAATCCCGGGTCGGGCAGTAAAAAGAAAATTGGGTTTTTCCAATTTTCTAATAAAAAAAATGTTGCTCGGTACTGCGTGCCCGGTTGGCGACCTATCACCTATCACATTGTGGGACTTAGTGTCTTCGGCTAGTCGTCGGTGCCCTGGTTATGTCTCCGCCAACCTCTTCGGGGATAGGGGCGTGAAGGTACTTTTTTTTTAGGTTCCCGAGATAACGAATATGTCAAATTAGTAAGATCTAATGGCAGATTCCTGTAACGAGACGTCCAGGGGGGTTATCATAAGCTCTTAAAACAGTATTATTTCAATAATACTAATTGTCATCGGAGAAAGACAACCTTATGACGTATATCATAAAGTTGCTTGTAAAGGCGGACATTTAACAAATTAATTTCCCCGTGTTGATCCGGGCTTCTTTGCAGAATAGACCATCTGCCTTTCTACCAGGCAGCTCGTAAAAGGCGAACATAGGCTTACCGTCACTAACACTGTGACATCTGACTTGGTTGGTTTCAAAGCGACTCACCAGGATTGGTACCATCGCCTTACCTATTCCTGCCGCCATAACGTCATGACGTGTTCCGGTTCGGAGGGTAAGGTAGCCGGTAAACTTACTTTTGCTCCAGGCCTAACATCCCAGCCTCAGGTTGGCAACGCACCATTACCACCTTTGGTGTCTCTAGGCGGCGTGAATTTCTTACCATCAAGAAATCCGTATGCTTGTTTGCCTTCCAATATCATAAAAAAAAGATGGAAATAATACTGCTGCTTCTTGTCGCCTCAATATAAAAACTCAATATGTACTCGTATGTTTTTATGAGTATCTGCAGAAGAGTACCAGTGCAACACTATTAACGTCTTTCGTTTCTAAAGAATACACGCTTTTTCACCAATCTCAAAGGAATCTGGAAAGGTCTATTTATTTGCAATCCAATTCTATTAAAAACTGATAGCTTATCTTTTCGACTCAATTCGTGTTTAATTGTTGTAAAGTTTTACCACTTACCAAAAAATAATTTACTTGTAACTTTATACAAGATTAAAGAGATAAGCCATAGATACGCAAAGTATTGTACAGGGGTCTAATAGATAAAAAGGCGTTTATTTCACATTGACCTAACAAGAAGTACTTTTGACACGTCTATAAAATAACAGAGACTTATTATATTTGATATTTTCCATCGTCGGAGCTTGGTAAAACTTCCAAATATTCATATTTTTAAATAAAGAAACACTTTTACTGTTTTACGTATCACATATAATTTATTATTTTGTAAATAGCCTACCGGTTTAGCTTATGACAGCATCATCAGGGCTAAAACTTAAAAGTTTAAGTAAAGAGACTATTAATTTATTTAACTAAATTTCGGCATTTACTTTTTGAGGTCTCGAGTTCGATTCCTGGATCGGGCAACTATTATATATATTCTATTTTCTGATAAAATGACGTTGCTCGAGATCGGATAAGTGCCCGGGTGGCGATAAGCTTGCCACCTATCACATCGTGGAAATTAGTGTCTTCGGCTAGTCGTTGGTGCCCTAGTTGTGCCTCTGCCAACCTATTCGGGGATATGAGCGTGAAGTTACTTTTTTTAAATTATTTTACCTTATTCCTACGATTTTACACAGATTTTCATTACCTATTAGTCAAATACTTACCGACAATAACAAAGCGTAGACGGAGTACTAGATAAGCAGGTTAGAATTGCATTTCATGTCTCTAAAGTAAATTTCCTGAAATCTAAGAGAACAAAGCGAAGACATTCTCAAATACCATCAAATCTCATCTGCAAATATCTTGGGTAAATCTTAATCCGGTCTTTTGTCTCCGGCTAATAACGGCCGAGTCAGCAGCAGACGTTGAGAAATTAATGTAATGGGAACCATCTTAAGGACCTTTCATACAAGCAATTAATCGCAACTGCACGACCGCACTGCACACGGCTAAGAATCACAGCAGTTTGATGTAACCACCGGTTTGAATTATCCAGTATGGATGATTTAAATTATGCGCTTCAGCTATATCCGTCAAGCTTCGGAACACATAGTTAATCATTTCGCTTAAATTTAAATTAGATCGTCCAATTTAAAAATAAAAGTATAAAGTGTAAAAAGAGTAAAAAGTGTAAAGCCGAAGCTCATAATTAAATAGTAGTACTGTACATTATTTACGATAACAACTACCCTTAGCTTACAAATCTGATTTTGATCATTGAAGCATTTCTTGTGGTTATTTTTGGCGCAGTTTTTTTTTATTTTGACATTTTAATGTATGCAGTTGCCATTAGTAAAGTTCAATGAATCGTACTTAATTATTAAATGATTAAAAATAGCAATAATTCGTCACAGTAAGTGATATCAGGATCTTTGGTAAAGCGATGGAATCTTTACTCAAGCTTATCAAACCAGAATCTAGATCGATAGACCCAGACCCAATAGCAGCAAGAAAAAACACTTGAATTACACTGATACGGTGGTTTCTTTATAATTACTACGAAATGCCAGCAAAATTGACTAATTTTACTTAATAAATATATCAAATTCAAAATTAATAAAAAAACAAATCCATATTTTATTTCGCCCCGGCCAAAAGTATGCTTCAGTTACTTCACTGTCCGCACTAATAGTCGACCTACTGATGATGTAATATCGCTGAGATTATACGTTTTTTTATTGATTACGATACCGATTTTATTGCTAGCTTCGTTTTTTTAAAAAGTCGAAAGCGACAACGATTTTAGAATAACTGACTAATTGTTACAGACTAAAAATTAAATGTTTGCCGTTTGCTTATCTTACTATTCATCAGTTAAAAAAGAAGTCTTGCAAGTCGCGACATCCACCAAACTACGTTTTCGTTGCCATAAAGCCTTTATATTATAACAGTAACAGCAAAAACCCCAAATTCGATGTTTTAAGCTTAACAAGGATCGCCTCTGTGGTCTAGCGGTCCGGGTGTTGGACTTGACTGCATGAGGTCCCGGGTTCGAATCCCGGGTCGACCAACAAAAAGAAAATTGGATTTTTCCAATTTTCTAATAAAAAAAAATGTTAGTCATGATTGGAAATGTGCCCGGTTGGCGATAGCCTTGCCACCTATCACATTGTGGGACCTAGTGTCTTCGGCTAGTCGTGGGTGCCTTGGTTGTACCTCTGCCTACGTCTTCGGGGATATGGGCGTGAAGATACTTTACTTTAAGCCTAACAATGAAATCATGTTTCGTCGACGTATACGCTGTGAAACTACGCATACGCTGTAAAACCGTTTGTGTGAAAGCTCTTTTAGGGCACATAAGAGCCGGCGGCTACTTAAGATATGACAAATGTAATTTCGGTTTATAAGCCACTGGGTAGAATGATTCTAGGGACTTGAGCTGGTTGTTTGATATGTTAATTTTAATTATGCCACCATCTGCCCTAGATTGTAAATAACTTTGAGGATACATTTAGTAAGGTCGGAACTTAAGATGAAAGGACGAAGAAAATGTGCTTCCTAGAAGCGTAGGCGCCAAACATATTATAATACATAGTTACAAGTTACTATAATTACATGTATTCAAGATTTTAATTTAATAGTTTTAATATGAACGCTCTACCAAGATGCTGGGACTCAAATCCATATAACAAAGTTTTTGTCGACGCATCTATAGACACCATGAATGTTACATGGTGTCTATAGACGGTTCTCACTTGCCATCAGAATAGCCCTGTGTTTATTCACTATCTAACGCCGTAAAAAAACTTAATATTTCGATTTTCACGAATAAAATAAAGACAATTGAAGACCAGGTAATCGAATACTATACTTTTT
>NJDC01004040.1:19417-30775 GCA_002245475.1 Calephelis virginiensis
TTCCACCCTAAACAGAGTTCCAATACCATGTCTTGCCTTTTGCAGCTGCATATTGTCTAACTATCGACCAACATCATCGGCAATGGGCGACTAATCGGGAAACTGCTAAATTCGTATATTCTCGTGTACTAAGATAAAGAAAGATAGATAACAAAGGCTTTTCGATATCAGGTAATAACAATGCTTCTAGTACAGCCTTAGCATGACCGTCGGCCGGACGTAGCGCGGCCATTATCAAAGTAACCTTCTAGATGGAGGTCATGGAACGCTGTGGCTCTATTGTCTATATTGCAAAAAAATATTTTTCAAATACTATCTCCCACTGGAACTCCCAGTTAAAAACAAAGCGATACACAATGGCGGATTTATCGCCAAAATAGCTATCTCTTCCAGGCACTTTATGTTATGGAGATATTCCTCTTTGGCTAGTTGTGGATGTCCTGGTTGTGTCTCTGTCTCTTCGGGGATACAGGCGCAAATATACTTTTTTATACTTAAAATGGCATATCTGTTAATTTTGATGTAGGGTAAAAAATACAAAAGTCCGCCGCACCCTTTCCACAGACACGACAAAGCGTCTGACATCTGCATAAAGTATAAAATTACAATGCCTATGCGTTGGGGTCGCATTGTCACAATTACAAGATTGAAATCTTATGTATACTGTGGTCAACCGCAACCGGATCTTAGTTCGGTAAATAGAGCACAAAAACCACTTAAAGTATCATCTTTCTTTTTTTCTTTGTGTGATAAAACAGCAGCAATGCTCTCGTGGTAAACGTAACTACAAATTCAAAAGTAATGTATCTCGGCTGGCGAATTGTCGAATTTTTCTTCCACTATAACAATATTTATATGGATAACTGTCTTCCACTCGCGGCTTTGGCCACATACCTATTTACATTATTTATTATTATTTCTTAAGGTCCCGGATTCCATCCCCGGGACGGGCAACAAAAAAAATAGAATATGTATATTTTTAATTTTCTAATAAAAATAACGTTGCTCGGCTGGCGATGGGCTTGCCACCTAGCACATTGTGGGACTTAGTTTTTCCTGGTTGTGCCTCTGCCTACCATTTTGGGGTATGGGCGTGAAGATACCTTTTTGTCCTATATTTTTTAGGTATGTCAATTGATTTCTCTGTGCTTTCTAAACCGATTTTAAAACTATATTTTTGCTTGAAAAAGCGTTTTTCCGATGTTGTCCCATTGCCACCAAGTCTGGAGTTGATGACAAAATCCCAGGGAAATAGAAGAAAATATTTAATTTTTGTGTACTACCTACTTATTGAAACTAGTAGATCTTCTGTAGTTTTACTGCGCTTAAATTATATCCACTCGGGCCTGAGGACGATATCGAGAATCACCGCAACCGGCACATTTGTGTGGTAGACGTATTTCAATGTGGAGGAAGCCCAGTAGGTCTGTAGGAGCGGTGATAGTTGATAATCGATACCCTGTGCCTACCCCGCAAGTGACTTGGCGTAAAGATACATGTTATGTATTAATTTTACCCACAAAACAATTACATTGATAAAAATTAAGTTGAATGAGCATTCAGTGATTTTTTCTTACTCATAGTTTAGAGCAGCCTTTCCCAAAGTGGGCGATAACGCCCCCTTGTGGGCGCTGGAAGCCTAGAGGGGGGCGGTATAAATCTTGAAAAAAATGTTTTTTTTAAACTAGGCGCAGAAATATGTTATTGAGGTTATTGACAAGAAAAAAACAAGGGGGGGGGGCGCTACAAAACAACTGATTTTCAAAGTGGGCGTTACATGAAATAAGTTTGGGAACCTCTGGTTTAGAGTCTGTTGATGATATGGTTGATATTATAAGCTTACGTAATGTTTTTAATCAAAATAAAAAATATCATTTTTCACATTGACCGGATTATGATTAGATGTAGGTATACTGTATAGACTATTATTATGTCATATTTTATTATTTTAAAATTTTATATATACCAATTTCATACAGACAGATAAACAATATAAGATAATACGGACAGTCTGTCATGGTAAGGTACTTTACAATATAATTTAGGATTCTTGCCGTAAATTTTGAAGAAAATAAGTCCAAACAAGGCTTCGAAGCACTCCGGCAAAATTAAAAAGTAATAAAAATACAAATGAGACGCTTTCAATCATCCCCTGGCAGGCGAGCGGTGGAGGACGTCACATGAGATTAAAAAGTTTGACGAGTTCTCCCACGGAAATTAGCATTTCGCTCCTCTCATTTACATACCCTACTACATTTTTTTTTCTGACTTGGAATTATCTGCGACTTCGCGTGCATACAGCCTTGCAAGCATGCAAAACTTTTGATAAAACACGTCCATACTTTTCAATTTTTGCAAAGAATTAAGTTCTCAATACGTTTGTTGATCCCCGACGAAAAAAAGGGATACTACATGTTTGACATTTCTTTCTCTGTGTGAGTGTGTGTATGTGTTTGTGCCATAACTTTAGAGCGGGTGAACCGATGCGGTGTTTTTAGTAGAAAGCTGTCAAGATCGAGATGTCTTTAAGCTACATTACACGAAGATATTGTCGAAGATTGTTAAAAATTTAATAACAGTGTTATTATGTGTTTATTCAGTGTTTCTTTTATTTAAACATAAAGTATAGTATCTTCACGCCCATATCCCCGAAGAGGTAGGCAGAGGTACAACCAAGGCACCCACGACTAGCCGAAGACACTAAGTCCTACAATGTGATAGGTGGCAAGCCTATCGCCAACTGGGCACATATCCTGAAATGTGCCCGATCGGGATTGGAAATGTGCCCGACATTTCCAATCCCGACCAACATTTTTTTTTTAATTAGAAAATCGGAAAAATCCAATTTTCTTTTTGTTGGCCGACCCGGGATTCGAACCCGGGACCTCATGCAGTCCAACATCCGGACCGCTAGTAGTTTTTTTTGTGGTTCCATTTAAATTTAGTAAAGATTTGACTAGTGGTTTCTGAATTATACTTATTAATACGTATTCGGTTGCGCCATTACAGTCTTATAAATATAAAAGTACAAACTCAAATGTGGAGTGTATTTGGCTTCATGTCTTTTGAACGAATGCAATGATTTCGATGCGGATTTTGTTTGAAAGTAGACATGATAGAGATAATGCTTTGCTGAATTACATTAAGTTTTTATCAAGGGTTAATTTTTATTTTAGTGTTACGTCGGAGGCGCTATTTTTAAAACATGAATTGAATATAGTTTTGCTCCCATATCAAGATACAATTATTTTAACTTTCCATTAACGTTTAGTTTTAATGCATGAAGCTCTCAGTTAAAAAGTATAAAACAATACTAGGAGTATAAAGTGCCAAATGTTTTTGTGAGTTGTTAAAAGTTCCGTTGTTGGTAGTGGTTTTCGAACCTATCATGTTTAATTCAGCCATTATTGTTCGTTCACAGAAGCTCTAAGTGCATTTTTAAATGACTGGCTTTTAAGAGAAAGTTGCTTTTAAAAAGTATTCGTCTATATTTTATGAACAAATGGCATTACTAGCTGACGCCTACATCTTCGGCAACGCGACAATAAATTGATGGTTTTTTTATGATAAAAAAACATACAAATATCGCCGAAATAGCGCATAACTTCCGGACTGCTGGACCCATTAGGCTAATTTTGATTCGAATTCTTTGTGGAAGTCCAGGAAAGGTTTAAAGGTAAAAATATGAGAAAAACTAAGAAGAATAACATTTCGATTTTTTTCAAATAATCTAGATGGGAGTAGCGAAGTTTGCCGGGACAGCTAGTAATAAAAAGTAAGGACAGTAAATAAATATTCCTGAATAAATACAGATTAATCTAACCCCAAGTAGGCAAATTACGTGCTTGTGTTATGGGTGTTAGTCTGTATGTTCAACACACCTGCCTGCAACGGGAATCGAACCCGCGGTTGGTCGGTGAAGTTAAGTGTGTGACAAGTAGTTTGGTCTTATAACCTATAGACAACAAAGGCTGAACAAAGGCAATCTATAGTCAAGCTGAGGCTGGAGCTTTAAACAACCTACGGGAACAAGTCAGCTTGCTACATAACAGTGGCGATCACTGACGTTCGATGGTAAGAATTGAGAATACAATGGGTCTAAATCAGACAAGTTCTCGCAAATCTTGCGATCACATAATATGATATCAAAAAAAAAGTATCTTCACGCCCGTATAGATCATCTGCCTTCCTTGCCAGGCAGCTCATAAAAGGCGAGCATAGGCTCACTGTCACTAACGCCGTGACATCTGACTAGGTGGTAGAGTTTAGCAGCGACTCGCCCGGATTGGTACTACCGCCTTACCTATTCCTGCCGCTATAGCGTCATAACGTGTTCCAGTTTGGAGGGTAAGATAGCCGGTAAACTTCCTTTTGCTCGAGGCCTAACATCCTGGCCTCAGGTTGGCAACGCACAATTACCACGTGAATTTCTTTCCATCAGGAAATCCGTCAGCTTGTTTGCATTCCAATATCACAAAAAAAAGGTAGGCAGAAGCACAACCAGGGCAGCCACGACTAGCCGAAGACACTAAGTCCCACAATGTGATAGGTGACAAGCCTTTCGCCAACCGGGCACATATCCAATCCCAAGCAACATTCTTTTTATTAGCAAATTGGAAACCCAAATTTCCCGGGACACGGGATTCGAACCCGGGACCTCATGCAGTCAAGTCCAACACTTGAACCGCTAGCCCACAGAGCCTATATCACATGTCACATGGTTATTGTCACGATGCTAGAAAAAACGAACCAACACTCGCCTCTTTTGAACTACTTAGGTCCGTCACATACTCTTTGAATCTGAGCCCATTACCATGGGTTTACGGCTTGGCAAGTTTACTATACTCGCTATCGTCTCTGTGAATCATTTGTATGGAAACTTCGAACAGCGCCTCTATTGGTAACTAAGAGAAACACATTTATAGACCCAAAGCGTCATAGATTTCTACACGTAACTTACCGAACGTAACCTATAACAACTCATGGCAAAGGCTTTGGTAACGGAATTCTGTATCGAAAAATCGTGGTATGTTTTTTTTCCATCTATAGACGGAAAAAGAAGAGTGTTTTAAGTTTGACGTGGTTGTGTGTGTGTCTGTCTGATATCATAACTTCTGAAAGGATAGACCGATTTCGATGCGGATTTTTCGTTTGAAAGCTGACGTGATCGCGATGGTTCATAAAAACATGAAGGGGGTTATCGAAAATTTTACATTTTTTTTAATTATCTTGATGGAGGATCATCCAGGATGGAGCCAACACATCTGGTTGTAGCAGGTTGAATAAATCTAAAAATATGTTAAGCGTCGTAGTATTTAATGCTACGAAAGCGAAACACGTTCTAAGGCCCATTCGAACTTGACCAATTACATTTTTAAAGTGAAAACTTTTTTGTTATGGGTAAAAACTTCGAAACTCGCGTCAGGACATATGACCTGATCGAAAATTCGTTATACGGCCTGCGCAGGGCGCTTGTGCGAATGTTCGTGTTGTCATGTTTGTGTACGATAGCGAAATAAATGAATATTGTACTCTACCACATAAATGATTGTACTTTCATACTGATAATTAAAGCAATTCGTGCAAAATTATTCCCTAACCATTCCAAAATATCACGTTCAACATATCGATAAGACGTTAATATTCAAGTTTTCACTTCTTCTTCTTCTTCTTCTTCTGCCGGCAGAAGTGAAAACTTGGCCCCAACTTGGCTCAAACTTTCCCCCATGTTGGTCCGGGCTCCTTTGCAGAATAGACCATCTGCCTACTTTGACAGGTAGCTCGTAAAAGGTGAGCATAGGCTTACCATCACTAATACCGCGACATCCGACTAGGTGGTAGAATTTCGCAGCGACTCGCCCGGATTGGTAGCACCGCCTTACCTATTCCTGCCACAGTAACGACCAATCTTGCCGTTGCTGTGTTCCGGTTCGGAGGGTAAAGTAACCGGTAAACTTACTTTTACTCGAGGCCTAACATCCCGATCTCAGGCTGGCAACGCACCATTACCACCTTTGGTGACTCTAGGTATCGTAAATTTCTTACCATCAGGAAAACTGTCTGCTTGTTTTGCCTTCCAATACCATTAAAAAAAAATAAGTTTGAACTATGTAGTCCTCACAGACATAAGACATATTTTTGCTCGAGGCCTAACATACCGATCTCAGGTTGGCAACGCACCATTATCACGTTTGGTGTCTCTAGGCGGCGTGAATATTTTACCATCAGGAAATCCGTCTGCTTGATTGCCCTCCTATAACATAAAATAAAACTCCCAGAGTGCAACCCGTGTTTTTTTAATTACTTTAGGCGCATCAAAGCTAAGACGAATTCTGATCACATAAAAAATATAGTCACGTTTTCGTCGAATAAACTTATATTTGTATAAAAGATCTAAGTAGTTTTAAATCGGCGGCATACGTAAATACGGATTTTTAGGATTTCGCAACTAAATGACGTCAAATGAAACCGTAGATTAGACTTGGCGGTGTATTCGTTTGTCTTATGTCTGTGAGGACTACATAGTTCAAACTTATTTTTTTTTAATGGTATTGGAAGGCAAAACAAGCAGACAGTTTTCCTGATGGTAAGAAATTTACGATACCTAGAGTCACCAAAGGTGGTAATGGTGCGTTGCCAACCTGAAGCTGGGATTTTAGGCCCCGAACAAAAGTAAGTTTACCAGCTACCTTATCCTCCGAACCGGAACATGTCAACAGCGAGCACTGACGCTATGGCGACAGGAATAGGTAAGGCGGTGGTACCGTCGTCGAGTCGTTGCGAAACTCTACCACCTAGTCAGATGTCACGGTGTTAGTGACGGTAAGCCTATGCTCGCCTTTTACGAGCTGCCTAGCAGGAAGGTAGATGGTCTATTCTGCAAAAGAGCTGAACCAACACGGGGAAAACTCAATGAACCACATTGCTGTTTCCATCCAAAAATAAAAAAAAATAAGTGGGCTCTCCCCATGTATGAAACTAAAACTAACATTTTTTTGCGTGTTGCTTTGAAAATGATTCTCAAAGTCCAAAATCAATTATTCTCAAAATCAATTAAAAGATAGACACTTCCAACCAAAGTAGTAAAATGCGTGTCTAACTTTTAAAAAAGCAAGGTAAAAAATGTAAAAAAATACCTATCTTCTACATGTCTCATTAAAAACAATAAACAACTTTGTCAAATACTATGAGAAAACTAAGTTAATTTTTGGGTATTAAAAAATCTTATGTACCATCATTTTATGACATCTAGTTAAATATTACTTGCTACTTTTATCTAATCTAGGAACAGTATTACGGAACACTTTAAGAGTTTTCCCCCGTATTGATCTTGAGCCCCTGTGTAGAATAGATCATCTCCCTTTCCCAACAGGCAGCTCGTAAGAGGCGAGCATAGGTTTAATGGGTCGCTGCCGTCAAGACCACTGGCACTTGCCCAGGTAGGGATCCACCGCCTTACCTATTCTTGCTGCCATAACATCGTCGTGTTCCGGTCCGGAGGGTAGGGTAACCGATAGACTTGCACAATAGTCCTAACATCCCGGCCCTAGGACAGTGACGCACCTATAATATCTATGGTGTTCATAGGCCACGATATTCTTGCCGTGAGGAGAGCTATGGGTTTGTTCTCTGTCTTTTCAAAGTCCGACCAATACTTATCCAGTTTATTTTATCCTATTAATCTTATAAATGCGAAAGTTTGTATGTATGTATGTATGGATGTTTGTTACTCTTTCACGACCGAATGGCTGAACGGATTTGTCTGAAATTTGGAACACGAATAGATCGTGACTTGGATTAATATATAGGCTACTTATTTTCTCATTCACACAATGGGTTCCTGTGAAAACGCGGGCGAAGCCGCAGGCAACAGCTAGTATTTTAATATTTATCACTGACGTTTGGATTTTTGGCGCCATATAGAAAGAAGATGGTCATTGCTTACAGACTTTTCTTAATGATTAAATTTCATTATGAGTACTAGTAGATTTAGACGGCGTTTTCTTTAATTTTGTCTAATTAAAGTGCACAAGTGTATAAAAATAAATTTATAAAAAAATTTGTTTGTTTTGAGTATTGTATCGGGTTGAGTATTGTGCCGCCAAATCTCACATGAGACTAGGGTTATGTCCAACGCTTTACTTAAGATTTGGCGCCATCGATAGAGAAGATGGTCGAAGTTTCTTCGTGATTATTGAATTTCGTGTTTGTCAATTTTGGTCCCATTTTGTTAAAGTGCAGTAAGTGAAGAATTTATGAAGAAATTAGAGTTTTTTTTATAATATTGAAAGGCAAACAAGCAAATGGATTTCCTGGTGATAATAAAATCACGCCGCCTAGAGACACCAAACGTAGTAATGGTGTGTTGCCAACCTGAGGCCGGGATGTTAGGACTCGTTCAAAAGTA
Source organism: Calephelis virginiensis (assembly GCA_002245475.1). Lineage (NCBI taxonomy): Eukaryota > Metazoa > Arthropoda > Insecta > Lepidoptera > Riodinidae > Calephelis > Calephelis virginiensis. The sequence goes on from NJDC01004040.1 coordinate 27,825, forward strand.
ACCTTATCGGCTACCTGACCTAAAAAATTAAGGAGCTTGGACAAATTTGTGTATTCCTTTTGTAAATCAAAGTAAAAATTATAAAACACATACAACGCAACAAATAATTTGTAGTTTAATGAAAAAAATAAGTAAATATATTTAAAATTACATACCTCGATCTAGAAGCACGCCAAATATAAAACTGCATTCGTAAATCAATTAATAATTATGACGCAACGTGTCCTCTCGTCTAAAGCAAAGTTCACACTGAATAAGTTCGGAATGATTGTTCTAACCGCCCAACTCAGCTGGGCGGAGCGAGAGCTGGGCGGGGCACAGATTGGCAAATAGCATCTACTCGAACGCTGGCTTTCTTAGCTAGTGGAGAATGCGGTCAGTTAGGATTAACAGAAAAGAACATAGCGTCATTGTCACACGAAAAGTTCCAGATGCGGATTTCGTTACAATTAAAATTACAGTACATAGGTAACTCATTTTATAAAAATGTATGCTAAGTACGCTCAGTTATCTATCTTTCTGTGGTCTAGCGACTCCGTTGTTGGACTTGACTGCATGAGGTCCCGGGTTCAAATCCCGGGTCGGGCAACAAAAAGAAATTCTAATAAAAAAAATGTTGCTCGTGATTGGAAATTGGCGGTAGGCTTGCCACCTATCACATTGAGGGACTTAGTGTCTTCGGCTAGTCGTGGGTTCCCTGTCGTGTATCTGCCTAACCCTTCGGGGATATGGGCGTGAAGATACTTTTTAGTATTAAAGAGTACAGGTCAAACAATCCCGAGGATCACTGCGACCTTAACAGATCTATTACGATCACGCCTCTTATTCGTTAAGCTTACATAAGTTCAGCAAGGCCGACAGTCTCTAGGAACTGTACAATGCACTTGGGACTTATCAACTAAATATCCTGGGGATTAATTATGAGCCCACCGAGAAGTCGACTTCTTGCTTGGTTAAGTGCTGGGCACTCACAGAATATGTGCATTGTGTACTTGTACTCGCTGTTGACCTGCGACTTTGACAGTGTAGAAGAGTAGCGATTTGTATGCAAACTTTAAATAGGGGATTAAATAGTCCTTTGAGTTCCCCCAAAAATAACCTATTTTTGAACTCGGATCCTTACCTGTACCGATGCATATCAAATTTCATCAAAACCGATTCAGTGGCTTAGTAGTAAAAGAACAACAGACAGACAGACATTCGCATTATAGTATGAATTAATATTATAGTCGCCTCTGAGGGCTAGCGGTTCCGCTTCGGACTTAACTTCTTGAGGTCCCGGGTTCTATTCCCGGGTCGGGCAGCAAAAAAATTAGAAAATGTATATTTTCAATTTTCTAATAAAAATAATATTGCCCGGGATTGGATATGTGCCTGGTTGGCGATGGACTTCCCACCTATCACATTGTGGGACTTAGTGTCTTCGTTGGGCTAATCGTGGGTGCTCTGGTTATGATTCGCATCGCGTATTTCTGCGATGTCACGACACACTTGTTGTCTGTCTGTCTATGTTTAATTCCATATAGTGTGTTATTTATGTTCAGTTCGCTCTGAGACGCGTAAACAAGACGTATACTTTAATATAAAAAAAATTAGAGTACGTTAGGTTGATTTTTTAATATCACTGATTAAGGAGCGCCCTGTTCTTTGGGACACTAGTAATGAAGATTATAAAAAACATCGGGATATATAACACTAATGAATGGATGAACCCAAAATCTCCTGTATTTCTTTTTCCTGTATCTGCTAAGTCAGGGTTTCCCAAACTATGGCTCGCAACCCACTGGTGGATCGCGAGAGAATATTGAGTGGGTCCTGCCTGTAGAACAACACACCACCCGACCGAGTCAACAGTTGATTGCGAAAATAGTAATAAAATACAGATGATTTTCTAAGTTACAGAAGCAACACTAAGTTGAATGAGAATGCTGAATGAGAGCACGAAACTTCAGAAAGTTATGAGAAAGTATTACCTAGAATATCTGAAACCAGAATTCACTAGTAATGAGGATACAACATAATTAAATAAATAAATTATTAAGCTATTAAAAATCTATTGTTATAAAATGTTATAAATAGTGTTCAAACTTAGTCCTTTATTCATATTGGTAACAGTGTTATGTCTTAGAGGTGGGTCCCGAGTTTCGGGAACTTTTTGCAGATGGGTCGTAGCCCAAATAAATTTGGGAACCACTGTGCTAAGCAATAACAACAGGGCACACTTCTTTTTACGATCCACGTCACAACCTTATTTCCAATTTAAAATATGTTTAGTACGGTTGACGGTCGTCGAAGAAATGGTCATCCTTGCCGCACGAAATCAAATCGGATCAATTCGGATCAATTCGTGTCGCAACTTTCTTCGTTGCGAATTCGCATCGCGTCGTATCGCAGTTTTGTGTTCAAGCCCTAAGGTGTAGAGCAGTCTTTCCCAAAGTGGGCGATAACGCCCGCTTGTGGGCGCTGGATGCCTAGAGGGGGGCGGTATAAATCTTGAAAAAAATGTTTTTTTTTTAAACTAGGCGCAACAAATATGTTATTGAGGTTATTGACAAGAAAAAAACGAGGGGGGGGCGCTACAAAACAACTGATTTTCAAAGTGGGCGTTACATGAAATAAGTTTGGGAACCTCTGGTGTAGAGATACTCGGCTAGAAGAAGCCTATTCAAATTATAAATGTGTAAGTTTGGCTATCTGTCTGTTAGGCTTTCACGGCTCAGCCGCTACATTTTTTCTGATGAAATTTGGTACGTACATAGGTAAAGAGTAGAGTTAAAATATTGTCTACTTTAAAAAAAATCAACCCGCAGCTTTGAATCAAAAATGAATTGGCAATCGCGAAAACAATTCATACTTCTTACTCCCGTGTTGGTCCGGCCTCATTTGCAGAAAAGACCATCTGCCTTCCTGCCAGGTAGCTCCTAAAAGGCGATCACAGGATTACCGTCACT
>NJDC01004042.1:0-13364 GCA_002245475.1 Calephelis virginiensis
ACCCAAATATTTACGTCATACGGACGTTGAGAGATACCAAAGCTACTATTTTATAATTAATTATAGCTGGCTGCTATGGGAGCGCAGAATTTAAAATAACCTTATTTTTGGATGAAGATATTATGCAGTCGTTGTGGAGTCTGGCTTATAAAGTTTCTAGAGTGTTTGTTTAAAAAGTATGAGTTATCACAAAGTTTGCGAGTAGCTTTGCATTATTTAAGGTAGATTTACACTACAACATTGACCGCCTCGTTGGTCGAGTGGCTAGCATATACGCCTAACAACACTGACCAACCGCGAGGCTCGGGTTCGATTCCCGACGGCGGCAGGCATTTATGTGAGGATTTAGATGTCTGCATTTACAGGTCTGGGTATTTCTATGTATTTGAATCGACGACTAACACCTAAAACTAAAGCATATAATTTGCTTACTTTGGGGTTAGATTAAGTTTATGTAACTTGTCCAGGAATACTATATTATTATAATATATCGTATGTGAAGTAAGCCAGGAAATGTATGCGATTCCTAGGAAATCTATACAATTCCTAGACTGCAAAACAAATTGTTAAATATATAACGCCATGATTGAGAGAAGAAACCAAGGGATAACTCATAGCGACTGACGGATAGGTTCAGAAAAATTTCCTTTATAATTGCTAAGAAAGAAAATATTCAGCGTCTCCGTAGTCTATTTAGCACGTATGCTTAACTTCACCGACCAAGGGGCCAGGGGGGTTACCATAACCTCCTAAAACAGTATTATTTCAATAATTCTAATTATCATCAACGAAAGACAACCTTATAATGTATATCATAAAGTTGCTTATAAAGGGCGACATTTAGCAAGATGGAAATAATACTGCTATAAGCGTTCATGGTAGGGCCCCAGGGCTCAATCCCCGACGCGGCAGGCATGAACATCTCTGTCTATATTTCCGGGTATGCGAGTTTATTTGATTTACGTAGGTATTTTATTGAATCAGGCGTTACTTTGAGGAAATCCATTATAACAGATGTAACAGCCTTTATTTTGCTAATTCCGCGTAAGCTAATTAAATTAAATTATTATATTAGCTCCCGATGGAAAAGGGGGTGTTATACCTAATTTTGACGTGTCTGTGTGTGTATATGTGGCGTCTAACTATTGAAGAGATGAACCTATTTCAATGCGGACTTTTTGTTTGTTTAAAGTGATCAAGATGGTTCTTAGCTTCGCTACATGTTGGTTTTATCCAGGTTATTTTTTTTTTAAAATTTTGGTATTATCTTAAAGTTCCGTTCTACTAAATTTTTTTTAAACAAACTTTAACATAATGAAGACAACAAAAAAGAATTAGCGAAATTATTCAAATCGTTCACTCGTAATGCGGTGACCAAGAGAACTTTACGGCCCGCCCCGGCTTCGCTCGGTTATGAAACCTTCCTCTTCAATCACTTTATCTATTTAAAAAACGCTTCAAAATCCATTGCGTAGATTTAAAGATTTAAGCTTACAAAGGGACATAGGGACAGAGTAAGCGACTTGGTTTTTCCTCTGGTTTTATACTATGTAGTGATAATGATGAACCAACAGTCGTTGTCCTGCCCTTATTATGAGTTTATAAGATCCTGTTGATGACAATAAAAAAAAACAAAAAAAAGTAACAAAATCAGCACATCCGTAAAGGCATGACATGATGACAATGTGAGATAAGGATTCATTTTCATACATAAGCTTATAGCGGGATTCATTAATCAGAACTTTGTGTAATTTAACAAGTACCTTTCACTAAAGCTGGTCTTTTTAGTGACCTTGTTGCTGTCGTGCCTTATTAGTGAAAATATATATTATAATTTATACCACAATTATAACATAAAAGGCCTAATTTCTAAAACTTAACAGTTTCTCTTTCGCTTAGATGGCTTTATTATCCACTCATGTTTTAGTCTGATTTAAACAAATAAAACATTATATTTTGTAAACTATTAAAGTCCATACTTTCATCGTCGGTATTTGGTGAAACTTTGGAATTCAGATTATTCAAATTAAAACTTTTTTACATAAATATGATAAAAGATAGCTGACAAACATGTGGCTCTTTGTGAAGGTATGAAACAATCATCATCTATAGACACCAAAGATGTTACTAACGCGCCTCTTATCTTATGACCGGGATCTTGTGCCACGTGGGCCAGTAGGAACACGACACTGCCGAGCAATCCAGTAATGTAAATTACACGAGCACAACTAACAGGCGATAATGATCTCTGGTTTGTTGGATTGGTTTTCTCCATTTATAGTCGAATAACTAAAAAAAGCCTTCACGTCTTTATATCGTAATAAATAGGCAGAGGTACATTTAGGGCCCCAACCCACCACTAGCCCAAGGTTTTTTCATACCACAATATGACAGGTGGTCAGTCAATCCCGGGAAATTGTTTGTATTAGAAAATACAAAAAACACATTTTGAGTTGCCGGGCCAGTAATATAACCCAAGACTTCTTTTAGTCAACGCCATCACCGAACTACAAGACCGCAAATGCAAAATGTCTGTGTTATGTTTTGTATACTTAAGATAAAAATCACATGTCACGTGACTGCCGGTATGCAATTGGGCGGGGCCTTGTTACGTGGCTGTTTACGTCTACTTATTACATGTACTTTTTATTACATTGACAGACAAACAGCATAATTTTATGATGAAAATGAATTCATGGTGCCAATACACTCTTATGGACACCAAGGGTAATAACGAGTTGACGCTAGAATGTTAAGCCTGCTGAGTAAGCATTTTTAACATGTAGTTTTAGTTTTTAGTCTTTACATTGTAGTTTTTAACTTTACCCTGTAGGCTGTAATATGATAGTGGCGAACACTGCTATAAAAATGAAATAGTAGTAGTAGTATCTTCACGCCCATATCCCCGAAGAGTTAGGCAGAGGCACAACCAAGGTACCCACGATTAGCCGAAGACACTTAGTCCCACAATGTGATAGGTAGCAAGCCTATCGCCAACCGGGCACATATCCAATCCCGAGCAACGTTTTTTTATTAGAAAATTGGAAAAACCCAATTTTCTCTTTGTTGCCCGACCCGGGATTCGAACCCGGGACCTCATGCAGTCAAGTCCGACGAACCGCTAGACCACAGAGGCGAAATGAAATGAAATTTAAATACCTATTGGAGGAGTATATGTGTTAAAAAGTTAAGCATACCAACACATTCTACCACACTGTTGTGCAAATTTAAATCACAGCGCTTCTCTCGATTTTAAAGAAATAAATTGTTCATACTTTAATTATCCTTCATAATTTATTACAAATAAATTTGAAGATATATTCATTTTAATAATATCTACCGTACTACGTACGTAACTAGGCCTATTACCTTTTTGCCTTTTAGTACTACCATGCAGGTATGTCCGCAGGCATAGGCAAAGCGATGGTACCAATCCGAAAGTGTCCTTGTAAAGCTGGAATGGCTTAAGGACGTGGCTTGCAGCCGCGACTGACAAATGTGCACATACCGTCCGCGGACGCATACGAGTGACATAAACATCCAGCGCGCCAGATATCTCTCGGACATCCGAACGCTAAAGGTCATGTCCGCGACTTACGTCCGATAGTTTACCTCAGTGTACTTTTATTATCTTGGTATCCAGTAAATCGCGGCTGTTAGCAGCTTCCGATAGTATATTTCCAGCTTGAAACTCTACCACCGAGTCTTAGTCACGATGCCACTGACAAATAAACCGACGAATGTACAATTCATTATGATACATTATTCATTCATAAATTATTAATACATGATATGTAAACGAATAACGTTAAATTAATAATTATTTTTATAAAAATGTAGAAGTAATTCATTACTTATACAATTTTATCAACATAACGATTTAAAGTCGCTTAGCCGCATAAGCAAAGACTGTGGTAATTTTTAACTTCATAGTAGTTGTGTGTGTGTGTGTGTGTGTGTGTGTGTGGTTAGTGGTAATATAAAACAAAGGTAGTTATTATTTCTATAAGATTATTAACTTGGTTGTGGTACATCCTGTTCTTTTTTGCAACATATTGTAGAAATACGACACTTAGATTAAGTGCAAAAAACCATTCGTTTAAGGACGAAACGTTTTTGGTAGGTTATTTTTAAGATGTTTACATCGCAGTGTTTTTGTTTAAAAAAACTAAAGAATGAAGCTTTGAAGTTTGACTATCGTAGCCACAGTGAGCGTCGTAAGTCGAGGGGTTAGAGTACACGACCAGATGCCACTGATCAATCGCGAAGCTCAGGTTCTATTTCTGACACATGCATTTTTTTAAATACCTTTAGATATCTGTATATCTGGGTCTCGATGTCTTTATACCATTATGTAATTTGCTTTCTTTAGAATCAGATCAATTTGTAAAAAAATATACAAAGAGCGAAATTTATTTATAAGAGAATAAGACGAACAGAACAGAATAACACGACAACATACAGTAAAACTACTGTATGTTGTCGCCGCATTTCATACTGTGATTTTCGTTTTGCTGCTCTGTATATATTCAAGCTGTGAGGTAGCTTTAAGATCTCGCGAGGTAATTAAATGTATATGGTGTTTTATCACTTATAATTTAAATAACCAATTATAGCAAAATTGTTTCCTAATTATTTCAAAACATCAAAAACGTTGTGTACATAATTAATTATATGTATATAATTAAATAAATATTTTGTGATAAATATTTAAATATTTGCACACCACTATGTGATAGAATATGTTGGAATGGTTAAATAATTTTGTAACAACTTCAACACGCATATTCCGCAAATAAATATATTGAATTTTTTCTTTCTAAAAAAAATGCACAACGTTAAGGTTCTTCTGCCGGCACTCCCGAAGTGCAACCCGTTGACTTTTTTTATTAATATAATTGTACAACCAGACTAACAAGTCAGGTCTTTATGACAAAAAGCTACAGGCTACATGTATACATATTTATCAGTCAGTCAGTATCTTCACGCCCATATCCCCGAAGAGGTAGGCAGAGGCACAACCAGGGCACCCACGACTAGCCGAAGACACTAAGTCCCATAATGTGATAGGTGGCAAGCCTATCGCCTACCGGGCACATTTCCAATCCCGACCAACATTTTTTTTAAATTAGAAAATTGGAAAAATCCAATTTTATTTTTGTTGGCCGACCTGGGATTCGAACCCGGGACCTCATGCAGTCAAGTCCAACACCCGGACCGCTAGACCACAGAGGCGATCATATTTATGTAATGTATTAGTACAAAATTTATGTTTTTTTGCAAATGATGCTCAAAATTCACGTTACTTATAGACGCTTCTAAGTTATTACCACAATGGTTTCGTGTAGCTTTTAAAAACAACTATTGCCAAGATATTTTTGTTAAATGTTCATTAACATAATATATTGTCTATTCGACGTGTTTTTTTTTCTCATTTAATATCTGCTTGGATGCCTTTTTTATAGAAGAGGATATAAATGGGATCATGAGTCACTTGGTAATAGCAAAAGTACTTACTATCTATTACTGCCACCAAAACGTCCAATGCTTGCCGTTGTCTTGTTCCAGTTTGGAAGGTAAGGTAGCCGGTAAACTTACTTTTGCTCGAGGCCTAACATCCCGGCCTCAGGTTGGCAACGCACCATTATCACCTTTGGTGTCTCTAGGCAGTGTGAATTTCTTAACATTAGGAAATCCGTCGGCTTGTTTGCCTTCCAATATCATAAAAAGAAAAACGCCATCTGTGATCTTTTATCGTTATCATCAATATATTTGTTTGTGTGTGTCAAATGCACGTTAGTGTGGGTATTTTATTTATTGGTTTAATGTACTTTATGAGCATTATTATTGAAAAGTATTAGCGTTCTGCACTTCTCCTACACATAAACTATAAGTGTGCCAAATTTTATGTTCCTGCGTCCGAGCAATTTTCCTAACAAGGGCTCCAAAGTTTTGGCATCACGTATTAATACTCGTATAATATAAAATAGATGTTTATACTAGCTGGTGCCCGTGAATTGAACGGGAGATTTTTCTAAAGGATTGAAGAGAATTTTGTTTAAAAGATTAAAAAAATGCTGCACAAAATTTGGTACAATTTAATTAAAATTATACAACCAAGGCACCCACGACTAGCCGAAGATACTGAATCCCACAATGTGATAGGTGGCAAGCCTATCGCAAACCAGGCACATATCCAATCCCGAGCAACATTTTTTTTATTAGAAAATTGAAAAAACCCCAATTTCCTTTTTGTTGCCCGACCCGGGATTCGAACCCGGGACCTCATGCAGTCAAGTCCACCAACTGAACCGCTACACCACAGAGGCCCCAGAGGATATTTAAATATTTTTGTATATTATTATCGTTGTCTAAAATCATAAAGCGTATCATTTGCTTACTTTGGAGTTGTAGCGGATTCCGCGATGCTAAATGTGCAGTTACTCCAGCATCATTTATCATTTAATTACTTAATTGACCCATGTGATTTAGTCGAATAAAAAGTGGAGAGTAAAAAAGGTCATGCGAGTTTTTTTCTTTTTAGCAGTACGTTGAGCGTCTAGAAGCTAAAATAACTATTATTGTAATTTAATCATAGGCGAATTCATCAAATATTAATAGAGTGTCCATGCCTAATGTATTTCCGATTGCGGAAATATGTCAATAGACAACATACAAAGATGACTTGTTTTTAGAAGTTTCTGACCCATCTACTACAAATCAACAGAAAATTTAAACATGCACTTATGGCCATGCAATAAACCGCTCATACTTTAATCTAACATGATCGAGTTTCTTTTCAAGATTCCAAAATGAGACTGATTACCTAACACGCGCGCCACTATATAGAGTTTTGATGATACATAATAAGGATGATTAACCACGGTACAGAACATCCGTCATAACTTAATCTGACGCGCCTGAGTATCTGCAAAAATTCCCTCTTGGGCTCCCCTATATCTCAAGTGATATTTATTTATTTTATTAATGAGCATTTCTATCGATCTACTATCTTAAGATAGACTATACCTATCCCACAACTAAACCAACACGTATATAAACCAAACATTGCACTTTTAAAACACATAAAATACTCCTTTGTTACCACTAATTACCTTAATCCACCATAAACATAATTCACAGCTCTTATCACCATCCAATATGGACTATCATCACTGTTCTGATAAGGCGCCATGGCATATCAAATGGCCATGTGCAAACAGAATCAAAGATCACTGTGTTCCACCATAAGCATCCCGTAAACAAATAGGATAAGCCAACTTTCCAAACAAAAACATCTTAAACCGTCAAAAAGCTGAACAAACTTTAGAGTTCCAAGCCTAGGCAAACAAAATACGCGTCTTAAGCAGGTCGTTGTGGAAACATGACTGATTATAATTCGTCCAGCTATAAACACGCAATCTTTGGTTTGTAAAACTGGTTTTGTCAAAGGATAAGTTGGTAATGGCTATGTTTTTCCACGATATCATATGCTTAGCGGCCCAGTACGCGATAGACATTGAATCGACTAACGAATAACCTACCGTGAAAGGCGGAGCCTACGTTTATATGCATTTCCCCGTGTTGGTCCGGGCTCCTTTGCAGAATAGACCATCTGACTTCCTGCCAGGCAGCTCGTAAGGCCAGCATAGGCTTACCGTCACTAACACCGTGACATCTGAATAGGAGGTAGTGTTCCGCAGCGACTCACCCGGATTGGTACCACCGCCTTACCTATTCCTGCCGCCATAACGTCATGAGGTATTCCGGTTCGGAGGGTCAGGTAGGCGGTAAACTTACTTTTGCTTTGCCTAAAATCCCGGTCTCAGGTTGGCAAGGCACCACTACCACCTTTGGTGTCTCTAGGCGGCGTGAATTTCTTACCATCAGGAAATCCGTCTGCTTGTTTGCCTTCCAATATCATAAAAAAAAACATTTGATTAAGCATCATTCAAGCGAAATTCAGCGACTGTAAAAAAACTGACAGCAATACCTTTTGTATGATGGGCGATATTTGTTTTTAAGAAGTCTATCTAAATTATTGATGTCACATGTGACCAGTCACTAATTCTATGTTTTGACCCCCGACGCAACAAAAGGGGTGTCATAAGTTTGACTTTCTGCATGTATATGTTTGCATTTGACATCATAGCTTCAACGCGGATAAACCGATTTCGATACGGTTTTTCTGTGAAAGCAGACGTGACAGAGACAGATTAGCTACAATTTACTGATAAGTTTCATCAAGAGTTACTTTTTATTAATCTATGATTATTCAGATAATTAATTCGGATCTGCTCTTACACTACGTGTTAATCATTTCCTTTTAAATAAATAGGATTACCTCTGTCATTAGGCATTTGGAAATCTACCTTTTCCATTTCACTAACGTAATAATACACTTACTGCTCAATATTACCAAACATGGCGAGACCCTAAATTGGTAATAACACCAAATTTCTGATCAAGATGATCTTCTTTCATCTTTCGTATTGTCAAAACTTGTAATTCTCTATTTAAAAGAAAGAAGAAATCAGCGGCTTCCACAATATATGAAAACTTTAAACCCCATCATAACCACAGAAGTTCCTCGTGTCTGTCTTGAGAAATATTAAAGTATGTCGACTTACTTATCATGTTTGGTTCTGGAATGAGGCTCGAGCTGCAGGGGGGTGGCGGGAGCGGAGCGAGGGGCCCCGCACCCGCCACCCGCCGCACTCGACGCAAAGTTTCCGGTAGACCTGGAAAAGGAAAATCTCATTAGAACAATATGTCTGCTGGATATAAGAGAAAATTTTAAAGGTTTGCCCTGTGTTCGTCCAGGTCCGCTGAGTAGAATAGATGCGTCCTTGCCAGGTAGCTCGCAAGAGGCGAGCATAGGTTAAAGACCACTGCGTAGTAACCTGCTCCGGTAGAGATTAGGTGGTATTAGGCGAGGGCCTTAACTACTCCTGCTCCCGTAAAGGCTCTGCCGTGTCCCAGTCTGAAGGGCAGAGTAGCAGGTAGACTTGTACAATTGACCTAACACTACAGCCTCAGGACAACGACCTGGAACATCTAAGGTGTACATAGGCCACGGATGTCTTTTACTATCAGGAGAGCCTTTGCCTGTTTATTGGCTTCTTACATAAAAAAGTCATTGTTACTGAATCCTTTTTTACACACAACTCTATGTAGAGAGAAACTAAGTGGCTTTACCTGAAGAAATTATATTTGCTGTAAAGCACTTTTAAGACTTTAAACTGATGCTGGTCTATGTAAAAGCTAGAGCTCGGGACATTTGTCCGCTTCAGGTTATGGAATGATTATATCAGCTGCAGTGTAACTAATGTGATGTTCTTTTGGATAGAACATTAACAAGGATATTCAAAATGAATCATTTGAACCAAATGTAGTAGGAGTAGATAAACCGTATAAGGTAAAATGCTTTCAGCCCATTCTAAGACTGGATAAGAAGCTTCGTTCAATCCATTTTATACTGTATAAAGTTTGAACTGACATTATACGACAGGAATATTTAATAGGTTGAATATCAAATAGAAAGCAGATCTTTTCTCAAACATGATATTGAACACCATGGTCATGGTGGTTTATACGCCAAAACTCGTCTCCATGATACAAGACGTATGTTAAAACGATTTGGATTCATAAGACAAAACACACTTCCGTAGTCCGTTCGGCCTCAAAATCCATAATAGCTATATCATGGAAATTATTCACCGCGCGTCAACGAAATGTTTTTGTGTCCTCACAAGCACATCAGACATGGAGTTTACAAATGGTGTTTTTCCTCGCGGTTTGACGTCACAAAAACTGTTTCTACCCGAAGATTGAGAGCGGTAAGAATTGCAATGAGCATATTATTTATCCACTGAAAACATTTCTAACCGACTTTACCAAAGGTTGGCAAAGGTTCTCAATTCGTCTGTATTTTTTTATGAATATTACGGGATTACTCGCCCAATAAGGAATATGTTTTGGTGGTTCTGTTTTTGAACGGTAGGTTATGATTGTGAGGTGGTCCCATAATAATAATTGATCATAATGCGACACGTGGTTTGTGAGTTATGCTTAATAATACATACGACATCATCTTCGATGAGGTATAAAGATATACATACATACATAACTTCACGCCAAATCCCTTACATGGTAGTGCCAAACTTCACGATCCTGACAAACTTGTATGGCTTCCTTCACATTCATTGCCCTTGTCATACAAACACGCTGGTTTCAGATTATTCCCTGCACACGCTTTTCTTTCCACATCCGCGCTGTGCCTTTCCACAACCGGCTCCGTCTCTTTCAAACATAATTACTTTGATTTTCATCGCATTCAAAGGCAACCCCCTTTCTTTACAATTTTTTTTAATAACTATGACCAGTGTTTGCAGCTCAGATAGTGTAGAGCCCAAAAGTACAGCATCGTCTGCATAAAGCAGGCACTTCATCACTTGGTCGCCTATACGCATTCCCACATTCAATGATCTTAACCTTTGAAGACATTTGTCCAAATGTAAGATAAGCAAGCGTGCTGTCAACACACAACCCTGCTTGACGATATTGTTAACACCAAACCAAGATGATATGTTGCCATCCACCCGCACGCATGCTTTACACTTTACAGTCTAAATTCATTGACTGCACCGCACGCAGCATGTGCCCGTCTGTCCAATAATCTGGTAAAATTTCCCAAAGTTCCTTACATACAGTATATGGAAATGTGTGTATCATTAAGTATAACTCAAGAAGCACAAGACGGATTTTAACACAACTAGTAGTCGCCCATTGGTCGAAATTCGACCAAAATAAATTCTAATATCTTGTTGATAAGAACGCCATCGTCATTCCTCAAGACCAACTACTTTGTTTCAAAACTGTATGATTATAGTTTGGGCGCCATCTGTGATCTTTTGTCGTTAATATCAATATATTTGTTTGTGTGTGTTAAATGCATGGTAGTGTGTTTTGGCAAGTTTTGACACCACGTATTAATATATGGATTGACATAGAACAATCTCGGAGTTATCTCCTGATTTTCGAAAAGAGAACTATCAAATCGCGACCAGTAGTGTTACTCTTAAATTTCAATTTCAAGCAAAATAAAAATTGACATCAGTTTTGTGTAATTTTGTACTGTTGTACATTGTGGCGAATTGTTAATGTTTATTTAAAAAAAATTAAGAACAGGAGTGCGACGCATCTGTTACCTCTGTGATGTCTATGAGCAACGGTTTTCTTCTCTTCACCACCGGCTACCCTACCCTACGGGCCGGAACATGAAAGTCAAGAATAGGTAAGGCATGTCTCTGACCAGCGTAGAAACTAGCCTGTGGTAGAGTACCACCAGTGGTCTTATTAGTGGCGACCTATATTTTATGCAGTGCTTGCCTCTTTCGAGCTGCCTGACAAAGAGGCAGACGGTCTTTTCTACTCAGCAGCTTCAAAGGCTCAGCCCCTGTAACTTGGATAGGTATAGGCATTTATTACATTCGCCGACTGCATTCGCAACAGTGAGATCATGGAGAAAACGGGTTTTAACCAAAGTATTCAAAAATAACAAAGGTCAATCAGTCGCGAGGCAAGAATAGCAGATGATAGATTTACATAACAGATTTATGTTAGATACTCGTACATTCCACGACCAAATCTCTAGAATAATAGTGTTAGTATGAAAAAAATAATCAATGTGGAGGAAGCTGGGCATATCTTTCGGAATTGTGACAATTGACACTCGATACTATCTACCTACCTCGCAAGGGACTTAAGTGAAGATATTAATGTATCAATTAATAATATTTAGAAACATTTACATTTAAAAATTGAAGATCTAAAGAACCAGTCTAATTTAATCTGTATTTTTAGGACCGTGTGTTATTATTATGTCATTAGTAATTATAAAAATAATTCACTTCCTTTTCCGGTCATTATACTATCTGATTTTTTTTGTATTTAATTACACTAAAACACAAAGAAATGTTTCGCACATTTAACACAACTTGAATGCTTTCAACAAAAGGTTTTTGTATGAAGATTTTCGAATGTCCTGAACAAAACTTTTGGTATTTTCTAGAATCACTTGTGTAATTATCGTATTTTTTTTATTTAAATTTTTCCCCGTGTTGGTCCGGGCTCCTTTGTAGAAATAGACCATCTGCATTCCTTGCCAGGCAGCTCGTAAAAGGCGAGCATAGGCTCACCGTCACTAACAGCGTGACATGTGACTATGTTGAAGAGTTTAGCAGCGACTCGCCCGGATTGGTACTACCGCCTTACCAATTCCTGCCGCCATAACGTCATGACGTGTTCCGGTTCGGAGGGTAAGGTAGTCGGTAAACTTACTTTTGCTCGAGGCGTAACATCCCGGCCTCAGGTTGGCAACGCACCATAACCACCTTTGGTGTCTCTAGGCGAGATGAATTTTTTAACATCAGGAAACCCGTCTGCTTGTTTGCCTTCCAATATCATAAAAAAAATCCCCAAGGATTAAGCCAAACACTAAAGTCGCCTTGAAAACAAAGAAAAACCAGACAAATCACATCACCATGACAAATTAGAATTCATTTATTTTACATATAATTTCGTAACAAAAAAATATGTTTTTCTGACAAGCTTTTTTGTAAGTCTATTCCTAGTACCCCCTGTTAAATTAAATAATGTTATTATCCCATATAATAATTACGTTAAGAATCTAGGTGTTTTTATCGATAATAATCTTTCTTGGACTAAGCAACTACAGGAGGTCAGTAGGAAAATTTTTTGTGCTTGGAATTCGTTGAAAAGTCTTCGCTTTTTGCTCCCGATTCCTACCAAGATTATGCTTGCTGATTCCCTGCTACTTTCAATCTTAGATTATGCTGACGCTAGCTATGTAAATCTTACTGTTGAGCAAATAAATAAACTCTAACGTCTTCAAAATCTTTGTATTAGATTCATATTTTCATTGCGTAAATATGATCACGTTTCCGAGTTTCGTGCTAGGCTCAAGTGGTTGCCTATTAACATTCGCCGGAACTGTCATATCCTGTCTCTTCTGTACTCTATTCTCTTTGATCAATTTGCGCCTATTTATTTAAAGGAGAGATTTAAGTTCTGTAACAATGAGGTAAAATTCCTCAGGTCCAATGATAATTATACTCTTCAAGTTCCCTCTCGTAACACTTGTTACTATAGCCGTTCTTTTACCTCGCAAGCAGTGAGGCTTTGGAATTCTCTTCCCGTAGATATCAGGAGAGCTCCAAATATTAATATTTTTAAAAGTATGTTAAAGCATCGCTTTCTACGTTCGCTGTGATTAATACTTTTATTGCTTGTTCTAAATTCTAATACCTATAATTAAAACAGGCTTCTGCTTTTATTTTTTA
>NJDC01004044.1:0-18482 GCA_002245475.1 Calephelis virginiensis
TTATAATTTGTGATTATGACTCTTTCTCTCTCCAGGTATGTACAACTTTTCGCGTTCGCATTTCATATTTTTGTCAATCACAAAAAAACAACACACAAAATCAGGATAAAAAACTCACTAAAATTGGTTCTGGTTCATTGGACTGCAACAGTTGCGTGACAATGCAGAAACAGTGTTTTTACCTAACCAACGACCGTAAAAGCAATAGAATTTCACTAAAAACTAAAAAATACTTGTATATTGCTACTACTTAACCGACTTTGATTCAAGTTAGATTCAGTAACTGACGAACATCATGATCATGATCTGAGTTTCCGATCCCGTAGTCCTATTAATATTATTAATGCGAAAGTTTGTCTGTTTGTTACTCCTTCACGCAAAAACTGCTAAACCGATTTTCATGAAATTTGGTACACACATAAAGAGTGACTTGGATTAACCCATAGGATAGTTTTTATCCCCAAACAATGTTCCTGTGGGACCAAGCGGGCAACAGCTAGTAGTTTATAAAAATGTCGGGCATATTTAAATTTTAAGTTACCTAATATTTATTATTTATATGGTCAAAGTGAATAAAGTTTTTTTCTAATTCTGATTCATGGAAATATGTAGTGTACAGTGAAGTGTATTTTTATTATTAGCTACCTATTACTTTTTAAGAAAATTAAATTAAAATTAAGTAGGCAGTTGTTATTTAATAAATTACTAAACGCTAAAGCAAGCAGTTGTAATAACTTAGCAGATATGTGTACATTATACTTTAATATAGGTATGTGTTGCTCAATGTTACATGTTTTACTATCTATATCTACCGTAAGTAGGTAGATATCTAATTAATAGATGATACCGGAGTGTCTCAAAGTATAACATCTAGATTTAAATTAGCTTACTATACAGTGTCAACCATTGACTTATTCAGGGTATCGTCGCAAGAGATTTGGACCACACCCAAGCAACAGCGACTATAACAGCTGGAGGGGTGGGCTCAACATTCGTTAACGTGCGTCTAAAGAGCGAACGTGGGGGCGCCCTGAATTACCAAATTGAGATATACTTCTAACTATCTGCAAATTCTAGCTGCCTGTAAGTATATATTTTTAAAAATACAACAAATTGGATGAACTACTCTGCCTTTTTATTTTTTCCTTACTCGAATATAAGTAGACTCTCTGTTCAATTTCACTTTTACTTTTAATCAGAGACATACCTATTTACGCAGTGTACTTTTCTAATCGATGACAATGTGTCTGTACCTAATAAGTTATGTTATTTATTATTTTTAATTAAGTTCATCTGAAAAACATAATAGTAGTCATTAGATAGGTCTAATTTAAACTAAGAATATGTAACAGAAATTGATTTTAATTTCTTGCATAAGTATAACAAATAATTAAATGCTCATTTTTAGGTCGAATTCAAAAACTACTAGTTTTGGCTGTTTGTAGCGAATAATTCAAAAATATTAGGTACATAGGTACATGTAGTACCTAGGTAGTAAAACGTTTGCGTTTAAGTAAGTTCCTGAGAGAGTCCTCGGTGTGTAAGTGGGAACTTTTGAGGGTTCTGTAGCCGAAGGCCAAAAACGAAACACATATAGATTCGTCATGTCTGTCTGTCTGTCCGTCCGTCCGTATGTCATAACCATTGTTTTACGAAACTATAAGAGCCATGCTGTTGAAACTTGGTAAGTAGATGTATTCTGTAAACCATGTTAAGATTTTTACAAAAAAAAAGATTAACAATAAATACCCATCCTTAGAACTGAAACTCAAATCCATAAGTGTGAAGCATCTATGGATAGGTTTTTCAAAATGATATTGAGGTTTCTACCATAATTTTTTTGTCAAACTGAATAGTTTAGGCGAGAGACACTTCCAATTTTAAAATGTGTCCCTTCCCCCTTGTAACTTCAAAAATAAAAGAACGATAAAACTTAAAAATGTATGTTGTGATTACATTGCCATGTAAACTTGCAACCAATTCCTAGTAAAACCACATTCTCATAGGGTTTTTTTGCGAATAACTCCAAAAGCAAGGTTTTAATAAAGAAAAGCTATAGGAATAAAAATATAGCGTTTAAAAAACAAATCATTCCTATTACTATGCGTCCAATAAAGCAGTAGGTATCATTCGTGTACAATGAGAGCGTTTAAGATGCAATATTTTTACGTATTGTCATACATACGTCGCACCTTCCATCTATGTGACCTGCATCGACTCTGCTTATGCCGTTCGAATAAAGGCCATTCTTCAATACCATACAAAAAAACAAGGCCTGATGATGATTCTATTGACCTGTTATTTTGGGTTCATAAATGACACTAGTCAAGTAGGTAATGCTTCTTTCTACAAGCTGCAGTGATTTGGACTAAGATATCGTCAAATATAACCAGACTCAGCCACATATAACACGGATCATAGGTATTTAAACTGGATCAGAAAACTCGGATTCAACCACGTGTAGGCTATTTGTTCACAAGGGGCGCCTTGTATTTTCCAAAGCCAATTACCAACTTCTGTACACGTGACAGCGATAACTCATCTTTACCGGCTGATAATTAAGGCATTCTTCATCACGCTGAACAAAAACGAGGCTATGTGATGCACCCTGATGTATTCTGACTGTGACAGGAAAGGATTTTTAAAAAACATGACCCGGGTGATAACATAGATTTTCGGAACAACCTTGGAACTCAGCACTCGCCAAATCTCGCAGTCGAACGCTTTTTGCAGGTCCAGGGATATAGTATGGAAAGTAAATTATTTTCTCGGTGTCTCTCCGCGACGATTGAACCAGTAGGGTTACTCTTGAAGCTCGATTCATGCAATATTGAAAATTGGAATCGAGTATGTCATTTTAGGTACTCTTGAACAAAATACTGACTAATTATTAACATTTTGTTAATAGTAAACAATAAATTGTTTTGTCAGATAAGCTGAATTCATTTGTAAGTTATTGTTAATAATCCGCTAGAACTGTGTGCAAAAGTACCTAAAGTGACATATACGATTCCAATTTCCAATTCGCATGATATCGAGATTCAAGAGTAACCCTACAGAATGCTTCTGGACGCCTTAGTATAAGATGCCTATATGTGGTTCCAGTGATCTTGACTAAGTTCACATTCTGAATATCTGTCGCTATTAACAGAGGTGATCTCTATAGACACTGCAGGATTAGATAAATCAACCACCATCTAATTTTCGACTGGCAACGCTTGTGAAATTGACAATTTTCAAATTGTGTTTTAGTTTTATGAAAAAGTCCATAACGTGCAAATAAAGTTGGGTAGTAATTTTTTAATCGGTCGATTGACTACATTGGTAATTTTTTTAATGCGAGATCTGATTACTAGTAGGAAGACTAGGAAGTCAATTCGTCTACTAAAGCGAGTTAGCCGCAACGCAGATTCAGAGAACAGTTTTGCTCTGAACCATTCTGATTGCCACTTAAAGTGAACTTTTTTATAGAGGTAACGTTGCGTACGTGTAATAGAGGTAAACCGCAAAAGTATTTTTGGCATCGCTGCAATCAACTTATGGCGCGTAGGTATTTATCATAAGTTTAGTAAGTCTATCGAAGATCCAACTAACCTCCAAAATGCTATAATAAAACTCTCCAGAAAGCAGCACGCCCACGACGTCACTGCCCCCGTCCGTGTCGGTTGTGACCATGCACAGCATATTGTTGTCTTTCCCGCGTATCAAGTGTCCTAAATATTTAGGTACCAATACTCGCTTGCATTTATTTAAAATTCAGCAAAAGATATACACCCATAAAGACGCCTTACTCAATCAAATTTACATTGAAGTATTTTTTTTTATTAGCGTACTCAATTTTTTTTAAATACATCATAAAAAAGTTCACATTAGAATTTTTTTCTTCCACGTTCGCGCTTCTTGAAACTTTGCGCCCCTAGTCACCTGTCTAGTATGCCTCAGGACTAATACGCCACTGATTCACCCCCAAAGCAAAGCAATCAATGGAAAAGGGTGAACTTTGAAATAGAGGCTCTGCAAAACCTAAATCCACTTTTTATGTAAATCTGTGCTGCAAGCAGCAAGGCATAATTGTAAGGGGAACTAAGTATTTACTCAACTACTTATTTAATTTTGTACAATTACATAATTTACTTGCTGAAAATTTTAAGCAAACAAGTTTAAGCACCTGGCAAAGGTGATGGCTGACTGAAATCTGATTTGTTGTTACAAAATTAATGAAATACAAAGTTGGTCGAATAAACACAACAGCAACAACTCTACTTCTATTACGTACCTAAATAAATATACATACATTAATGAAGAAAAGTATAACGTGGTGGTATCTTCGGAACATCGTTTTGGGGTACCGTCGTTTTATAATTGGGCAAGATAAACACGTCATTATAGTTCCCAAAACCGTATTCAGTTCCAGAAGTTTCATTATAAAATCGTCGGTTTGATCTAATTTTGTCTTGTGCCAAAAGGGTTTGTAGTTTGTTTATCATAGCCAGCTTCTCGTCATTATCCATTTCGTTTATAAGAATAGGTAAATTGGCTGCACACACCCACAAGTAATACATTCCCACTGAAAGAAAAAATAAAGATAGTTGCCAGTTTAATTACGACCTTTCGCTTTCCATGCGATATTCTGCATATACATATAAGCAGAGATTAGGTAGTTTATATATTGTATTTAATATTAGTTTGATATTATGTAGGTACCTACATACAATCATAAATATATTCAATTTTATTACTAAGACAGATAAGTTTTTTTTTACATTTCGATCTTTCTTTTAGTTATTAAACGTCGGTGTGAATTGTAGTTGATGTTTTTGTTGTAGATACAATTTTTAAACTAAAGAGAATATTCATTTCTAAATTTATTTTTAATAGAAATTCTCATTTTAATATAGATATGGGGGAACTTTTAAAGGGAAGTTTAGATAAAGATCAGAAAAAATGGGTTTATTTTGACGTCCGATAGGTGTACTTAGGCACTAGCTGAGCTCTGGGCGTTTTAGACCAGCGGTCGGCAACCTTTTGGCAGACAAGGGCCACAAGGTGGCAAAATAAACTAAAGGTGGGCCACACTTGTAATATTTACCCTAGAAGCCAAATATACCTACGTGTAATTGGCCACGTCCCATAGAAAAAATGAAAATGGGCGGACATTCACAGCCGCAACTAAGACGTCGGCGGGCCACATGCGGCGCACGGGCCGCGGGTTGCCGACCGCTGTTTTAGACAATGAAAATGTGTATTTTTTACTTCATTAGTTACGCTTTATCATTAAAGTCTTTTACCATTGGTGTCCATCAAACACGCAATGAAATCAGTCTCTTTGTTTGCCTTTTAATTTAATCTCATAAAAAAAAAGTATCATCAATAAGGTCGATACATACCTACGTTCATAGAAAAATATGCGCAAAACATTTATTTGCAGCCAGATCTACAAGACCAAAGATCATTAGACAAATGTTAAGAAACCAAACTATTACTTACACAGGCCAAACGTAACTAATACACTGGCTCCAATAAGAAGACCTATGTCCATGGTATTTTGCTTCAATACTAATAACCAAGTTATTAAAATTACGGTCACTAGAATAAGTCTGAACAGTTCCATTAAAATATACGCAACCATAAAGGAGTTCTTACACTGTGAAAAGATAATAAGTACCTAAATAATTAACTAATATTCCTTGACAGATTGTACAATTTGATAGTAATTAAGAAAATTAAGTAGGTATATTCTTGTGTTAGTGTGTAGTTATGTTAGTGTAGTGATATATAGAAATACTTTATTACTGCTTAGCTGGAATATATAGCATGACCCAGGAATACCGACATTTAAAGTTCGGGAATCGAACCCGAGCAACTTCAAGGTTGGTCGGTGGCGTTAAACGTGTGGCTATGCTAACCACTCGACCAACGAGTCTGTCTCCTATAAATAAAAACAAAGTTAATAAGGATTTCTATAATTACCAACAATAATGCGTTGACAAACTGATGCTGGGATATTAAAGCTTGATGATGATGACTTAATTTTGCCAGCCCTTTTGGTTTGGTTTATAGTTTACTAGCGGCCTGCCCCGGCTTCGCACGGTTATGAAATATACATATAAACCTTCCTTTTCAATCACTTTATCTATTAAAAAAACCACATCAAAATCCGTTGCGTAGGTAGTTTGAAAGATTTAAGCATACAAACGGACATCGGGACAGAGGAAGCGACTTTGTTTTATACTACCTATGTTGTGATAGATCAAAGGTTCCCAAACTTATTTCATCTAATGCCCACTTTGAAAATCAGTTGTTTTGTAGCGCCCTCCACCTCGTTTTTTTTTCATGTCAATAACCTCAATAGTATATTTGTTTTGCCTGGAGTTAAAAACAACATTTTTATTCAAGATTTATACCGCCCCCCTCTAGGCTTACAGCGCCCACAAGGGGGCGTTATCGCCCACTTTGGGAAAGGCTGTGATAGATGATCAAATTACGAGATTTATATGGATGCTACTATATGCCACATATAGGTTACCGTGGCCTATAGACACCATGGATGTTGTTTCGTCGCTGTTTGTTACACAACTATTGTGCGAGTTTACCGGCTGACCTACCCTTTGGATCAGAACATGACACTGTCTTTATAGCGGCAGGACCGCACTGGACCACCCGTGGTCTTGTTGGTAATGACCATTTTACCTTCGCCTCTTACGAGGTGCTTGGCAGGAAGACAGATGATATATTCTACACAGGAGACCCGGACTAACCCGGGCGAAAATAACCTCATGTCTACCTACGTATTCAAGAGGTTTATGACTATTTACATTTGACTCACCGTGAATGCTCCATAATTATATAATAAGGCGCTCACTATGTAAATCGAAATAAATATTATACAGTACGATATATATTTTTCAGTATCTGTAACAAAATCGTAAGCATCATATTTTACGTACCTATATATAGATATTGTGACTGCACTACGGAATATCGAAGTTTGAAATGTCGATGTACTGTATTTATAATGTTCATCAGTTCGATGTACGTTAGTTCGACAGTACGGTATGACGAAGTATTGTATTGACAAAATCGACGTACGGAACTTTGAAAGGTCGCTATGTCGAAGTACTGAACTTCGAACGTTTGATTTCGATGTAGGCCGGTACACCGGGCAAAATTGTTTAGAGCCGGCGCTACAATTATACCTATGAGGTAACTTTGCTCAAATATAATTAAGGTTAAAAAATACTTATACAAGAAAAATTAAGTTTTAAGCAAATTGTTCATAGTTTCCTTTTTTTGTTACAAATAGTATTTTGTCAAGCGCATTCTAGATTTTTTTCATAACTTCTGGTAATTGCTACCTGGGCTCTACAAACTGGCACCATGACCGATCCTCTGTTTTTTCGTTTACAGAAATACAGAAACAACTTTTACGCTAGAACTGCCGTGGCGGTTTTTCAATTATGACTTCCGGTCGCCTTTTAATTATAAATTCACTGTCATAATTTTTCCCAATCGCGCCAGAAGAAGTATAACTTCAAAAAATACGTTAAAGTTTTACCTACACTATCATAACATACCTACCAGTTTGAAATTTTTCCAAATAATCTTTTACGTAAATAAGATTCAACGTATCCATCCACGCTGCAACTTTATCCCTGGTGTATTGTGGTTCACGAAGCACCATACAAAACGTTATTAGTAAAATCAGCCCTTGTATCTACAAATCGAAAATCAAATACTTACTAATCGTAGTAGGTTATTTTTTATTATTACAGTTAGCGTCAAATTAATAAAAGCCAACTGGTTGTATCAATTTGCTTTTATGTTTTTTAGATCATTTTGAACACATCATCATTTTTAGGTGCTCATATCAATTGGATGCAATTGTAACAGTTTTATTTTTTGTCAGCGAGAGATCAAAAGGTACAGACTCAAATCCTAATTAAAAATAAAATCTTTAAAAAATGTAAAAGTTTCATTGATAATTGGCAACAAATAACAAGTTTCCTTAGTAAGTTATATCTCATCCATATTGGAGAATGCTTCAGCCTGCAAATTTTAGGTTCTGTAAGGTTACTCTTGAAGCTCGATTCATTCGTTATAAGTAAACAATAAACTACTTTATCGGATTTGTTGAATTCATTTGTAACTAAACGTTAATAATCGGCTAACACTGTGTTCAAAGTACCTAAAATGACATGTACACGATTCCAATTTCCAATTCGGTTGATACCTACTTATCGAGATCCAAGAGCAACTTCTACTGCTGTTGGTTTCCACAACCAGACATCGCGTCAAAATGACACAACGCATCCACATATGACATTATCAGAAAAGTCTCAACTGACCAAATCATAGAAAGAGGAATAAAAGGTCAATGGATCAAATCAATAACTAGGCTTGTAGAAAAAAAAACCTTAGGTAGTCGTTAAGAAAAGACTGGTAACCCATTCCAGTCTCCAGACATCTCTAATAAATGACCAGTTTTTTCGTTTACCTCCTCGTTCATAAAAAAATGACCTAGATACCTACTGATTATTATTGATGTAAAACATCTATAGCCGCACGTAAAACCGATCCCTGGCGTGGCTACTATAGGTAATACACTATAAAAGTGGCGACGCATGCCGTGGCGACGCGTCGCCACGCTATAATAATATGATGGTATAATACATATATGCGGTAGTGTGTACGGTGTGGCTGTGTGAGTACTGATTAAACGAATTAGGTAGTCACGATTTAAATAAATCCATATTTTTTTGTATTTAATGAAAATAAATGTTTAATCAATAGACATTGTCATCTGGAAAAAAAATCGTAGTATTTTATTTTATCATTATGACTTATTTAGTTCCTATCACAATCTGCTCTTTTCTGCATATTAATTTTAGAATGCTTTTACATAATAATGTCGATATTTCACATCTGCCAGGCGTCCCGGGACGGCTCACATTTTTTTATCCATCAAAGAAAAGTAAGCAAATCGTACTATTATTTTACTTTATATACCTATATTTTCTGTACCTGATGCGTGAGTGCTTGTCATTGTTGTGTTGAAAGTTGTACAGTTTAGCCAATTAATTTACAAAAGCAACACCGTATTAGAATCTTTACTAAAAACTTCTGAATCTTTACACTGAATACAACAGAAAAAGCTTAGGTACTTGGATGCTCCTGAAATCTGAAAATAAGTTTTTCAAATTTTTAATTTTTTTGGCATAACGGAAAAAGAACTCGATCGATTATGTACCGATTTTGTACTTTTAAAACGTTTGAGTTAGAACAGAGATTTTTTAAAACTAAGTAGAATATAATCAGTATTACGTATCTTTGATTAAAAGGATATCTAATGACCTAATGTTATAATAATATTAGGTACATACTACTGAAAACGTTGCTATCATAATTCCTCCGAGTCGAAGGGAGAACCAGAAGCAACAGCTGTATACAAATGCCATAACAATTTGTAAATGACCAACGAACAGATTACGTGTGAGGCAAATGATATTAGACTAACAAATGAATTCAAATATACGTTCCTTGGTATGGATATCGACCGAGTGCTGCAATTACATATTATTTGGTGTTATCTGATGAAAGCGTGGCTAATGTATCCCTAACACGACATCGTTTTGTCACTAATAGCAGAGATTAGTAACGTTGCCTTTGCTAATAGCAATAGTTACGGGTTTAAGGCAAAAAGGGGCTTTGCCCATTTAAACACTAGGAAAAAACAGTTATGCCTGATCATATTTTGTATGGAAATTATTCGAGTAACCGCCCGTAACCATCACAATTAAAAATAAAATTACCGGGTTGATTATTGAGTTTCCGTCGTCCTCTGAAGTTGCTTATTCCGAAACTACCTAAATTTCATTACGTTTCAAATCATAAGCAGCGCCCTTCAGAATGTGCGTAGTGCGTTAAAAGTATACTTAAATTTCGATGATTTTATTTCAAAAATAAAAGAAGCCATAACATCAGCTCGTGTCCCTCTGGGACAATCATGGCCTTTCGCTCTTCTGTGGTTGGGATGTTAGGCCTATTGTGAGTCGACCGGTTACTATAAATTTTCATAATGGCGACAGAAATAACCAAGGCAGTAGATCCCGGACAAGCACAGCACTCTACCGCCAGTGGTTTTGTTGGTAATGACCTATTTTTCAACCTAAACTCGCCTCTTTCGCCTGCCAGGGAGGCAGGTGGTCTATTCTAGATAGCTCAGACCAACATGGGCAAAAATCAATCCGATTGGTGAGTACCCGGCCATCGACAATAGGAATAATGATTGTGATAATATAACCCGAAAATATACAAGGCCCATATATAGCGTATACAGGGTTACATTTAAAGGACCGGCCAAATTTTGAATCGGTAAACTTTCAAACTATGGAATATTTAAAACAATGTAATATTATATCCGATGCAAAATATCAGATGCATGGTACTAGTAGTAATGTAAATAAAGCATTCAACTGACTCCTCCCATAGATCTAGATTCGCAACGCGAAAGAGTTGGAACATAGTTACGCTTACATTAGAATAACATATAGATATGTGAGACCCTTCATGTACACATCGAAAAAGCACACGTCGCTCCTGACGGAAATAAGTAAAAATAAATAAATATCCCTGGACAAGTTACACAAATTGAATCTAACCCCAAAGTAAGCAAATTATATGCTTGTGTTATGGGTGTTAGTCAACGATTCTAATACATAGAAATACTTAAATAGATCTATAATATAAAAATGAATTGCCAAATGTGTTGGTAAGCGCATAACTTCCGAGCGAATGAACCGATTTGGATAATTCTTTTTTTGTTGTGTTAGTTATTGTCAGTAGAAGGTTCCTATGAAGCGAAAACCTGGAAAAATTGCAGGGAAAATAGGAAAAACAATAATTTATTTTTACCATACTAAATGAACGGGTGGAATGAAGTTCGCCGGACCAGCTAGTACCAGAATAAAAAGTATCTTCACGCCCATATCCCCGAAGAGGTAGGCAGAGGTACAACCAAGGCACCCACGACTAGCCGAAGACACTAAGTCCCACAATGTGATAGGTGGCAAGCCTATCGCCAACCGGGCACATTTCCAATCCCGACCAACATTTTTTTTAATTAGAAAATTGGAAAAATCCAATTTTCTTTATGTTGGCCGACCCGGCCCTCATGCAGTCAAGTCCAACACCCGGACCGCTAGACCACAGAGGCGATTAGTACCAGAATAAATTTAATAAACACCCAGACCCGGAAATGCAGACATCTAAATGTTCATCACACAAATGCCTGCCCCCGTCGGGAATCGAACCCGAGCCTCACGGATGATCGGTGTAGTTAGGCGTGTACGCTAGCCACTCGACCAGCGAGGCGGTCAAAGAAATATAGTCTATTTTTATAGATTTTAGCATTTAGTTAAAAAACCATCAATGAATCCTATATTTTTTTATTGTTCATTAATGAGATTCAAGAGTAATCCTACACTAATCAAAAACCAATAAAATTTTGGAGTAAAATATTGTCGTATTAGCACTCCTTACCCTAAGACAGTAACTTTCTAAAACGGTTATGAAAATGGCAATTTCAGATAAAATCTGTTTTTACATTGCAGTCATTTTGTTTTCAAAATATTCGTATTTTTTTAAGATTGGTAATTGCCACTTTAGACATTATAAACTGGCAGTCTCGCCTTTTTGTTATTGCTATCCGCAGGCCAACTTTTTTCCCAGGCCCAGGTGGCCTAGCAACATTCATTAACATTTTTAACTCGAAATCAGTATTCTCAATTTGTCACAAATGACATCCATATCGACTTTGTTGGTAAAGGTTGAGATTTAAAAGGTAATAAAACTGATTTTTGTGCGGCGGCTATCCTCAATTCTACGTTTTCTCCATTTTGGAAATGGTGTTTATACATAGCGTCGTGTTTCCTTCCCACAGATCTTGGGCTAAAATCGAGCCGTAATAAGGGGATTCTAAGACCACCTTATTATTTTTAACTAGTAAGGTAAAGCAATACAGGTGTTTTAAATAACAAAACATTATAATTATTTTAATTTATTTATACCGCAGTGCTCATAACTTGTTTGCAATAATTTTGTAAAACACAAAACATTGTAAACAAACCTATGTACATAAAATCAGGACAATATTCTAGCAGTTTATTTGATAAGAGGGTCTATAGCAATGGCACTAGTAGTGAGAAAATAGCTGGCACTTCAGTTAGTGCGATATGAAAGTGAACGCTTTTATTATAAATCTAAAAACTAAATTAAACGAAGTATGTCGTTGCAATGAAAATAATTAAGTACCTAGTTTTATTTAGTTGCAATCAACACAAGGACTTGACAGGGGATCCATAATAATTATCTTTAGATGGATTAACTGATACCAGATTGGGTATCGAAAATGTAGTACACGTGAGTGCTTAAATAATTCAAGACCGGCTCGCTTTCAACTGATAATTTTTATCTTGGGTGTCAAGTTCATTTTTATCTAGATATTAAATGCTTTTCGATTTTTTCAACTAGCGTTCAACTCAACATTTTATTTAAGTACCCACTGACATTTATGATTTAGCCCGTATCAAATTCTATTACTATTTACGTATCTTAATAAAAAGTTAAGAATAATAGTTAAAAAAATATTTCGCAACATGAAAAATATTCACATAAACAAAAAAATGCGCATCGATATCAAAGTCACAGTTTACATATTAAAACTAATGAAATTTGTTTAACATAAAAAAAGTTAAATTATTTAGAAAAAGAAACTTAAAAAAATTGCTACAAGAAAAAATATATTTCCAACTGAAGACAATCAAAGTGGGAGGAAAATGAAAATTATATTACATAGAATAAATAATTTACAACAAAAACATAGCTTAGAATGAGGATCTTATTCTAAAACGACAATCAAACGTGAATCATGTTTACAAAGTTATTATTATTATTAAACTTGAGTTTGAGTGTCGTTTGGGAATACGAGCCTTTACCACCACCACGACCAGGTGATTATGTATCTCAGTTGCCAACTCAAACTGCAAAAGTGTACATCAAATGACGTCACTTGTGTTTGCTATCTCTATTGCATTTCTGCTGGTCACAGGAGATGGCAAATGTAAAACACGTCATTTGACAGCTATTTGATGTACACTCATCCACTTTAAGTTGGCAACTGAGATACATAATAAGCACCCTGATATAAAAAAAGACGAAACTCACAAAGCTATTTAATCTGCACGCGATGTGATTGCAGTCTGGACACATAAATGACGTTTTTATGCAGACAGTATGTGCAGTTGCCTGCAGCTAGGTACGCAATGCACGATATACTCAACGATATTTTACAAAATCCAAACAACATCAAACGCTCGGCAACCGCTTTGTGAGTTCTCACACCAATGTAACATTTCGATCGAATGAACTTAAATTTTAACTGTCAATATTTTTTGACACCTCTACATGGAAATCTCAAAATCCTACATAACTTCACTGGTGGTAGGTGTGTCGTAGCCCGGGCGAGTTACGCCGCTTTTTTATAATATAGAAGATATCCACACGCACAGAGATTTCTCTGTGGTAGGAACCAAGCTTGAACATGACGATGGCAAGCACTGCCGTTATGGTTGCAAGAATAACTCATGTACTCCTGCTACTATTGTGTGTTTGACACTGTTAAATTCTGGACTGAAGGGTATGTTTGCCGGCAAACATGCATTAAAGGCGTAACACCTTTGCCTCAACGACCCACCAGTAACACATATTGTAGTTGTAGTCGCCGAATGTCTCTTACTATTAAGAACTGTCCGGTGTATGGTTTTGAGTTGTTTTCGGTCTCATACAATAAAAAAGACAGGACAATATAAACGTTACTAAAATAAGTAATTCGACATTCAACTCCTTGGTGACTTAGAATATTAGGAAAAAAATATTAGATTTTTTCAAATACGATTTACAAAATATATAAATTGAATGAAAATCAATAATATTAATGAAATCCGAGAAAAACAAGCTAATGTTAAAGCTTGAAGTAAGAAAAAAACTAAAGCGATCACATTAAGACTTAAAAACACCAAACAATTAGTGTAAAACAAATTGTGTAATGTAATCCCTACAGTCGTAATCCATAGGCAGTCCTTACTCCAGGATGGCACTCAAACTCAAATTCACATTTAAACACTAACTATGCCCGAAAACTATGAACTGATAAGTCTTATATCATGACTAAAACCTGATTTAAGGTTGAGTCCCATTTTAGAATACGGACTTAAGTATTTTAACTTGTTTGAACTGTAGAAGATGGCAAATCAGTACCTTTTTGACTTCCTTATATATTCAAATTTAGCACTAAAATAGTGAAAAACAGAGAACATCTGAAAATTTGCTTTTTCATTCTACTTTTTCAGCGTACGTCCATTGAAAATTTTTAATATATAGTTATTTTTGAAAAAGTAATAAAAGGAATTGGTTTTACTGATGCAAAAAAACCTAGCAACGTTTTTTTGAAGTGAAACTTTTTTATAATCGTGATTTCAAAACGGGTGCAATGGAAAAACGACAGGTAAGAGACACAAATATATATTCATCTCATTCTTTTGTCGATTTACTGAAGTTGCACTTCTATCGTGTGTGAATGGCACATACACCTTTTTTTGCCTAAAAAAGCTTTTTACATTATCTTACTCCTCGAATAGACGTCAATGGAGGTGATGGTACATTGTCAACATGCAGGAAGGATAATAAGGGACGTATTACTGAAGCGCACTCAAACTCAAGCCGATATTTAGATGCTGTTACTTTGACAGAAAACTATGAATACACAACACTTAAAACTCTACTTAAGCTGGATTTATGTTTGAGTATAATTTTAGAATGTGACCTTTCACCTCTTGCATAAGTATTACATTTTTTAGCGATAAAAAATAGTCATCAGGTGGTTCCCTAACCGATTAACATGAAAATCACGCTCTCATAACAGAAGTGCTAGTTTGATGATATTGCTTGCGGTCTGGTTTTTCAATTTCGGGCTGTGTCGTTGTTACTATTGCTAGTTATATCAAAGTGAAGTTGACACAATATGTGATGTAAATTTGGACAGAAAAGATACAATAGTTAAACATGCATCAATTTTGTTCAAAGAATCCTACAGTGCCATATTTACTTATAATTTGCCTCCATTTGGCATAAGACACAACTAAGACATTTCTATGAATCACTTCCGACTTTGGGTCTGACTATAATATATATATTTATGAAAATCCCTAAACTTACATTTACATTCCAAAGAATCAAATATTAATCTAAATACAAAATCCTCATTAATGAACGTTGAGCTATTTCTACTAACTTAATCCAAATGAAACATACAATTTTAAATTGAAGTTAAAAAACTTAAAGTACAATGTTCCACCGACGACTGTGGGCACACGGGGCAGAGATACTGGTAGGCGATGCCACTATCACACAACAGTTTTCGCATCGTCAAGTCGAACAAAATCTCGACAAGTATCAATTGTGAATAAAATATAACGAAATTTGCCCACAAACTTGATAATTTCAGAGTTATACCTTCAAAAAAAAAACCTAAGCACATGCTATAGTATCAGTACGCACTACTGACATAGGATTTTGTGGGTATAATTTGATAACATGCGTCAGCTTCACAAGTTAATTTTACACCTCTAGTTGATATATATTAAGCTAGTATGTATATACAGTAGTCTTTTATGTACGAGGTATTGAGAGGTTTGTAATATTGTGCCCACCTAACAATCTTCCCAATCTTTGACAATGAGGAAGTTTTTGCCCTTTTTAAAAAGCCGATTTCTGTTACAATAAATTTAAAAAGTCCTTTCACATAAATCTTTTGTAAAATATTTATTAATACATGCACCAACAATTTCTTCGAAAATGAAATTTAAAAAAAAAACAGATGTTTTCTAACTTGAATAGATAGACAATGCTCATTTTGTCTGATCACTGTCAAAATAAAAAACTATCTACATGTTTGACTTAAAGAAATCTTTAGCTCGAACGAATCTTTGAAGCTTATAAATTTCTAACTTTAGTCTTTGTTATATTTAATATAAATTGTATCAAAACGAAATCAGTTTGAGATCAAGTAAACACAGAAAAGCAAAATGAATGTTTAGATACAAACTGACATTATAAGAAATTAGAAATTGTTAAAAGGATGGATAACAGGTAAAATTAGACTTAAAACTAAATTAAGTAATGGTTTAGGTATCTGCCGTACTAACAATTTACAGTGCCAAAACTACATTATAATAAGCAATACTAAATTATATGTTGGAACTTGTTACTCTCGTAGTATAGTGAGTAAGTTGCAATTTGGATCATGTTTGGTTAGGAGTTCGTTAGCAATGTTTAACTGTAGGTTAGTGACTGAGGTACTCCGTTGACAGTCTTTGATTTCAGGACCCCGTTCTCGTAGGACATTATTGTTTCGCGACCGTTCTCCGTTACTCTGAAAATAACATACACTAAATTAAATTCACTTATTACTTGAATGCAAACAAGTAGACGGATTTTTTGGTGACACAGACAAACACACACAGACACGTTAAATTTACAATAATTTTCCGTAAACAAATACTTCAGATTTCATGATTGAACGGACACGGACACGTACACACACAAACGCGCGCGCGCGCACGTGAGCCAACGCGCACGCACGCACACACGCACATATTTTACTTATGACACGCCTCTTGAGAACAAAGGTTCACATTAATCATACAACTGCATGAAATGTTATCAGTATAACGAACTCATTACTTGTATTCAGTACGTTTAATACTAAAAACTCGAATATAGTACACATTTTTTCACATTAAATTTACGAAAATTTATAGTTACAGTTACAAATTGACATATTGTAGAATGTAGACTATACATTCAGACAAAAAAAGGTTTCGGGAATTGATCATTTGTTTATACATAGTTACAAATTCAATTTTTTTGGAGTTTACTCCTTAAGAAACGATTTACGATTCTTCCTCAAAAAATCGACCCGTAAAGAACCTGTAGCGCCACATAGCAGCAAATGTCAGTAGGAACGCTTGTAAGATGTTATTGACTACATTTTGGTCAATAAGTTTCGTATATGTGTAGCTGGAGTTCATATTATACGTTTCATGCGCCGACTTTGTACGGTAAGTAGTATCTGAAAACTTTAAAAAAGGATAGAGATAACATCGAAAAAAATACTGTATTACACAGAGATTGTAGTGAGTGGATGGACATAAAGAAAATTTGATAACAGCGTCTAAAAAAAAATATAAAGATGTAAAAAGAAAGTATCTTCACGCCCGTATCTCGGAAGAGGTAGGCAGAGTCACAACCAGGGCACCCACGACTAGCCGAAGACACTAAGTATACATAACTTCTATTGCGCATGACAATGAAAACAAAAAACAGGCACTGCTACAAATGGAAAACATCGTCATCCAGTCATGTGGACTTTCATAGATGCGAAATTGCCCTTTTTTGGTGCAACACCTGACGGATAAGTTGAAGACAATACGTAGAAATAAACTTCCCACATAAAGTGTGAGGCCGCAATTCCGATCCGGTGGTAGTTTATAAAAATGTCAACGCTCTAGTACTACTTGTATGGTTCACGTGAATAAAGCTTTTTCTGATTCTGATTCTGAAAGCGTATAACAGGTATATAAAAATCTGTAAGATACAAATATTCAAACACAATAAAAAAACTTTGTACAACGAGGTATCAACTGCAAGGTCAATTGCATGTTTCGGAGGAAAAAACGTGTATTCTTGCCATTTGGTCTGGAGAAAATCATCCACTTACCGTAAAATATTTTGAACGAGACAACGTGTAATATTTTTTTATGAAAGCAATTTTTCGTGAAATCGTTGATGCCCGTTATGTTCGAGGCATGCCTGTAAAAGACATCGTACTAAAAAAGACGATAATCGTGAAGAGTTACCAGTTCTTAGGAAACCAATTAAACAAAGCAACATCATTAGCCCACACAATTACAAACCTAGGCAGCTGGTGTTATCGGAATTTTGGACCCCATACTATTATTTTTGGAAATTATGGTGGTTTTTCAACACTTGTTTTGTCTATTCAACACTACAATAAAAGACTTAATTACATAATATTATATGCATGTTATTATTTCTACGTCATGATTACCGATCTAAGTCAAAGGAGATCAAAATCTGATCATTGTTTATGTGAATGTCAATGTATGTGTTTCTAGTGTTGATAACTAATGTTAACACTTCATTGAGACAATAAACAATATCAATATTACGATATGTATTCTGTTAATAATAATTTAGTGATTCGTTTTTTCACTTTATTACTCAAAGACTTATTACATTAAAATACATTTTAAATGGAAGTTCTTAATTGTTAAAATAAAATCATAAGGTTATAATTGTAATGTATATTTATAAGGTATAATAAGTAAATATTTGTTTTATGTGTT
>NJDC01004044.1:19320-53831 GCA_002245475.1 Calephelis virginiensis
AAGAGTTACCAGTTCTTAGGAAACCAATTAAACAAAGCAACATCATTAGCCCACACAATTACAAACCTAGGCAGATGGTGTTATCGGAATTTTGGACCCCATACTATTATTTTTGGAAATTATGGTGGTTTTTCAACACTTGTTTTGTCTTTTCAACACTACAATAAAAGACTTACTTACATAATATTATATGCACGTTATTTCTACGTCATGATTACCGATCTAAGTCAAAGGAGATCAAAATCTGATCATTGTTTATGTGAATGTGACATGTCAATGTATGTGTTTCTAGTGTTGATAACTAATGTTAACACTTCATTGAGACAATAAACAATGGTGGTAATTTTGTTGCGCACTCATTAAACTAATTTTAAGTTATCCCTGTCTTCTTTCAACTAAAGTAACAGAAGGAGACAGGACACTTTTAGTGCTGTCAAATTAGACCGTACACGTCATTTCTACAGACGTTTAATCTATTACTCGGAAAACGTTGATTAAAAACATCACGATTTGGCATGTCCGCACTAATCTGACACGTCTAAACTGTTCCATCTCTTTTGTTTTTGTTTCATTTGAGAAAGATAGCATGCATCTAAATAAGTTTAGTTTGTGAACAGCAGAATCACCACCAATATCAATATTACGATATGTATTCTGTTAATAATAATTTAGTGGTTCGTTTTTCACTTTATTACTCAAAGACTCACTAACATACATTTTAAATGTAAGTTCCTAATTGTTAAAATAAAATCATAAGGTTATAATTGTAATGTATATTTATAAGGTATAATAAGTAAATATTTGTTTTATGTGTTTTGAAATTTGTATTTAATAAAATACAAGATAAAAATAATTACCTCTATGGTCTAGCGGTCTAGTGTTGGATATGACTTTATAATGGGCCGGATCGAGCAACAAAAAGAAAATGTGTTCTTTCAATCTACCCATACACATAAATAAAATAGAAGATGTTGCTGTTTGTAATTTTAATATCTGCTTTTTATACATACGAATTATTCTTCTGCTTCATATATACGAATGTATATGCGGTACCTACAATAATAACATTTTTTTTACAATTTTGTCTGTGTGTCTGTCAGTCGGTATGTTGGCTCCCGCTAATCTTCGAAACTGCTGGGCCGAAGGTGATGTGATTTTCACTGGCAGTTAGCTGATGTAATAAGACGTTACCTATTTATATAATAAGGGGTAGCTAGCTACTTTAATTTTTTCAAAAATCTCTGATCTATACAAATAAATAAAATTTAAGCACTTTTAACCACATCCATATGAATGTATATACGGTATATATTATCCAGTTCTTTAAATTTTTTTCTGTCTGTCCTTTGCTCCGGCTAATCGCTGAACAGTATGGACCGATGTTAATAACAGGATTTTCACTGGCAGGTAGCTGGTGTAATAAGGAGTAACTTAGACTGCTTTTATTTTAGAAAAAAACTAATTTATACAAATTAATAAAATTGGAGTGTCTGTTTATAATGTTAAAATATCCACTTTTTACTGCAAGCACACAATTCTACTTAGTCAAGTCATTAGTTATGTCACATGTTTATTGTTAAATAGTAATCACCTGTTTGTTTGTAGAATAATCATTTATTTAACAAAATAAACTTAAAAAAAACGTGCCTTCTTATGTTAACACAAAATAAGTAAGTATCTTAGTTAAGCCCTAACTCCTAACCAAACTAACACTGAGGATGGAAAATAGCCTCGCTGGACACTCGGAATGCACATATTAATTATTTTATTTGTTGTAGCTAAGTGTCCACTCCATATTTAATCATACCTCAAAATTCAAATTAGAAAAAGAATACGTATTTTCATAAATATCCTAAATTCAAATCAAGAAACATTTTTGTGGATAGCATTTTAAATTGAAAAGTTTTTATTGTGTGACAAAACCTATGACCCGACTAAGTGTATACGGTACATATACAAAATATATTTGTTTACAATATTTGTTTGTCGGTCTGTCTGCTTGTTCCGGCTAATCTAGGAAAAGGCTGGGCCGATGTTAACAGTATTTTCACTGGCAGGTAGCTGGTGTAATTAAACACAAACCCAGGTTTACCTACGTTTTTATTAAATTAGTAATTTAATACAAATTAAGTTTACCTACGTTTGTATTTAATTAGGTTTTCCCAGGATAGGATAAGCCGAACACTTTGTGGACTTATTGTCCTCGGCCAGTCATAGGTGGACTGGTTGTAGCTCTGTCCACCTCTTAAGGTCCTCCTATATCTTAATATCCGTACCACCTGTACGAACGTAAAGAAATAGGGAGATATTCATAATGGAAAAAAAATCGAACAAAGCGTTTGTCTTAAATTGTCTATGACTGAAGTCAGTGTTTCGTCATTGCACCTAAAGAAAGCTGACTTTAGGTTCGTGTACCGGTTAGCTTACTCTTTAAAGCAGAACAACAAAGGCAGCGAGCACTAACATTATAATGGCAGGAATAGGAAGTAGTGTCACTAATCCATTCAATCAAAACTGCTTTAGTAGCACAAAGCCAAGAAAAACTGCTAATTAGAAGAAAACTGGTAACTCTTGAGGACTCTTCTGACTGAGAACTCTTCTCTTCACATAAGTAATAAAAAGATTTAAAAATGTCAAAACTTTGATTGAATCCTCAGTAGTGGTAGAGCGTCATTAGCTATAAACACTATACAATCCTTGTCTGATTTATTTATTTAAAATCGTAGAGTAAATATTAAAGTGACTTACTTTTTTGTAGTAACCTTTTTGCCGTTCACCACACGAGTGGTTGTGGTGACGCTTTTCATGTTCGCACTTCCCGGGCCTGCGAGGGAACTATTGAAGGTTGAGAACGAAGTGAACGTGTTTCCGTTTGCGGCCTGAGCAAATATATCGTCAAGTCCCTGCATGCCGAACCCAAACGGACTGAATAGGGACGAAGTCAGCGAAGTGCTTGGGTGATGACTGCGGCGTCCGTGTCTGTGACTATGGCCATGACCGTTTATGTCTGAAAATTTATATAGCTTAGCAATAACCCCATTATATCGAATTGGTTTACGTAATTAAAAAATGTTTCTAATTTATTAACCCTTTGTTGTACATAAGAGTAATAACAAAGAGAATTTGAAACTATTTTTAAACAAAAGTATGGGGTGAGCTGATATATAAGAAAAAATATTCTTGCCAGCTAGTATACTTACTATCTAGGTGGTTTAGTATAGCAGCGACTCGCCCGGATTGGTACCACCGCCTTACCTATTCGTCCCACCCTAACGTCAGTACTTTCCGTTGATGTGTTCCGGTTCGGAGGATAAGAGAGCCGGTAAACTTACTTTTGCTCGAGGCCTAACACCTTGGCCCAAGTTTGACAGCGCACCATTACCAGCTCACTCAGTAGGCGGCATGAATTTCTTACCATCAGGAAATACGTATGCTTGTTTGCCTTTCAATATCAGAAAAATTAAAAAAAAGTAAAAATATACCAGTAAATAATTCGCCAAATGTAGATCCACCGAAAAATTCTCTAAACACCTCCTCAGGATCGCGGAATGTGAATGGAAAGCTGTGATAGCCGAAGTCATAGTCGTCAGCAGCAGCAGAGCGCCTTCCTCTACTACTGTTCAAACCTTCTTTGCCATATTGGTCATACACTTGGCGTTTCCTTTCTGTAATATACCAGAGTTTAAATAAAGTGTTACGTATTTCGGAGTTTATTTTACATTTATTTATATTATGTTGCTCATGATAAAATCTATAGGTCAAATCAAATGTCAGATTACAAAAAACTACTTATAACTGATAGATAATCAACATTAATTACATACTAGTAAGCTATTCCAAGATATTTGACATTTATGTAAGCTTTATGAATGGGAATCTCAGAAAACAACACTTTTTTAATATTATGTAATGTCAAAATGTAAATAGTAATAGGTAATATTAAAAATCTTGTTAGTGTTATAACACACAACAACTCTGTTAATGCAGTTAGTGAAGAAAATATATTGATTAACATATTACTGTATAATATTCTTATATACTTAATTACCTACATTACTTTATTATTATAATACATGCAAATATTAGAATTGAATGTTCTTTAACCTTCACATGATACAGTAAAAAGTATGAATGAATGGTTTGTAATTATTTTAAACAAATTTTGAAGTGTTTTTATAATAGGAAAAGCTTAAAATTCATAGTTTTTAGCTCAGTGGTTCAATAGAAGGTTAAGATAAAATTAAAAGCCCTAAAAGTGAGGCTCTACCAAAAAATCGGTGGAATGGTGTGTCTCCAAAAAACCCCTTGAAGCTAAAGTGACGATGACCGTTTACTCCGTTCTTGCTCTGATATCTGTGACCGTGGTGACTGGACCCTTTTGCATCATACAATTTCCGCTTGTGTTCTACCCAACAACAAAATTCTTTGTACACACTCTTACTGAGCTAATGTGGTAGTCATCAGAGACTAAGTGAATATATAGCTTGTAATACAAACATCAGTATATCCTGTCTCAGATGTTTTAATAAATAATTGTAGCAATTCACAGTATATCTTTTTAAAATGTGTTCATCTAAAAGCATATGTTATACAATTTTAAGTTATACTTGATATTCTAATGTTATTAAGACATGTACATAATGTTCATATACTACAGTTACTATATTAAAATTAGCAATTTAGTATGTCAACAGGTACATACCATCAGAGAGAACTTCATATGCTTCCGATATTTCTTTGAATCTTCTATTTGCTTCATCAGCATTATCTGGGTTCTTGTCAGGGTGCCATTTTAAAGCTAATTTTCTGTAACTGGGAACAAAACATAAAGCATGACAACTAAATATTCTATCAGTAAAAGGATGGCAGCATTATTAAGGGCAAAGGATTTATAAACTATAAAAACTATAAGAATAAATTGAATTTTTTGCATTTTGACAAGAGTACATAAATAGTTTGATATTTTATTGCTTTCTAGTATATTTTTTAAATATATCAAATAAGCAATTACACCTTTTGACAATAAGAAATCACTGTAACAGTATTAAATGATGCTAATCTCTTCTATAAATTTCAATGAAAAACTCATAATTTTTACATTAAAAACACTAACTAATTTACCTATCTCTTTGTTAACTGTGACTCACATTTGCTATAACTGTGCAGTGTGCACTGTTAATCTATACTAATAATAAAGAGGAAAGATTTTATTGTATGTTTGGATTGAATAGTCTCTGAATCTACTAAACTGATTTGAAATATTCTTCCATCATTAAAAGACAATATTATCCTTGATGAACATGTGCTATATTTGTAACTAGAAAAACATTAGAGATCCCTAATAGAACTTCAATAATGTAACCCAAGGTATAAAAAAAGTAAGTTATAAATTGTCTTCCATCCCGTGCACTGCAAACACCTTTACAGATAGAACAAGAAAAATTTTCACAATATTAAACAGTGAATCAATATCTACAAAAAACTCTGTGACTGTGTGTATTGGTCCAAGCTCCTTTGCAGAATAGATCATCTGCCTTCCTGCCAGGCATCTCGTAAAAGACTAGCATAGGCTTACCGCCACTAACACCGTGAAATCTGATTAGGTGATAGTTTCGCACCGACTCGCCCTGATTGATATTACCGCCTGCCCTATTCCTGCCGAAATAACGTCAGTGCTTGCAGTTGACATGTTCCGGTTCGGAGGTTAAGGTAGAAACTTACTTTTGCTCGAGGCCACAGGCTGGAAGGTTGCCAGCCTAGGCGGCATGAAATTCCATCAGGAAATCCGTCTGCTTTTTTACCTTCCAATATCATAAAAAAATATATGGTAAAGGTATTGTACTAAGTAAATAAAGGTATTAACTACTTTTTTCATTTTAAAAATTGATAGAAACCGCTTACACTACACACTATCAAGTTGACCCCGTTTCGCTCTGGTAATAGAACTTATATAATCTATACTAAAAATAAAGAGAAAAGAATTGTTTTTAGTTTGTATTGAATAGTCTCCGAAACTAATGGACCAATTCGAAAAATTCATTTTCCATTGGTCCAATTATATTATACTGTGACGTAATGCTTCATTCTCGTGGTAAAACGGGTAATAGCACAACAGAGGTAGGGGAGAATTATCCTTCCATGCTTAGATAGGTGGCGGTGCTGTCGGTA
Organism: Calephelis virginiensis; assembly: GCA_002245475.1. Taxonomy (NCBI): domain Eukaryota; kingdom Metazoa; phylum Arthropoda; class Insecta; order Lepidoptera; family Riodinidae; genus Calephelis; species Calephelis virginiensis. The sequence continues at coordinate 25,489 of NJDC01004044.1, forward strand.
TGTCAACTTCTAAACTGCTTGACCGATTGGGTTGAAATTTTTTATGTGTATTTTCAAGGTTGCACATACATGTGTTATTGATACCTCACAAATTTTTCTATACATATAAATAAAATTTAATCGACGTAATGTATGTACGAGCATATTCAAAATGTTTCAAACATATTATTGTTTTAATTGTTAGATATTTTAATTTCATAGAGGGAAGATTGTTGATTTATTTGTATTTTTTTTTATTTTTTTTTTATAGTAGAGGATGTAAACGAGCAAGTGGGTCACCTGATGGAAAGTGATCACCTCCGCCCACGGACATCCGCAACACTAGGAGTATCACAGATGCGTTGCCGACCTTTAAGGAATGAGTACGCTCTTTTCTTGAAGGTTCCTAAGTCATAATCGTTTGGGAATATCGAAAATTCTTTTACTATTGGAAGCCAGCGTTATAGCTCATGAACAAAGACTATTTCAACAAAGATTATTAAAGCATGATAATGCTTTATTCCCATGGGACAATGGTTAGTAAAAAATATCCTTCCATACTTTATCACCTTTTTTGTCACATAACTTCTAAACTTTTTGGTTGGATTGGGCTGAAATTTTATATTATGGGTATTTTGATGGTTTCCTGTATTATTTTTAAAGTACAAAAGGATCCTTTAGGTAGAGCTACTGTTGGTAAATCATCTACGATGTAATCTTAAGGAGAAAAGATTTGGTTGTTTGTGTGTTTGTTTGTATTTTATAGGCTCGTAAAATACAGGACTGATTTGAACGTAGGTTATGTTATTTTTTTTGAAAAGTTAGAAATTGGTCCACCTGTGAGAAACCAGGACAGGCTGCTAGTTAATTATAAAATATAAAAATCATTTGCTGCCATGTGTTTTGTCATTCATATTTCATGTTGTCTAATGTTAATACATAATTACATAATTTTTATAATGCAACTTACGCTTTCTTGATTTCAACTTCTGTAGCCGTTCGTGTCACACCTAATGTTCTGTAGTAGTCCACCATCTCTGCTCTCCCTATACGGGCTCGATATAATCTAAAAAATTGTAAACAATTATAAAAATTGAAAAACATGTCATGGTTAAGTTTAATAGTTTGACTATATCAAAAACTTCACTAAAAATATATCTGTTTCACCATTAGAAAGCTATCACCCAGGAGTAATAAACCATGTTGCATATCAAAATGTTTATTGGCTACCTCCTCTTTTATTGCTTAAATTTGACAGTGGCAGACATTATAAGGTCCAAAAATTAAATAATTTTTATGAGCTTATTAATTTAAGAAACTATTTAGGCATAATATTTACCAAGTTTTAAATTTAAAGCCACTAATTGTACAAATTTGACAATATTTTTGAGTTTGACAGTAGCACACTATGAAATTGATTTTGATTTAAATTCTATTTTTAATTACCTTACAAATATAAAAAGATATAATCACAGATATAAGAACTCATTAGTCATTAAAAATAATATCTGTTTTAATCATGAAGTGATAGAAATAGAATTGGTTGCAATATAAAAAAATAAAAAAATAAATTTTGGTGATTGAACTTTTTTCCATGCAGCATGATAAAAGTCATTTTAAGGCATGAAATAAATTTTCATCTTACATATTTTTTATTTTAAAAGGCGAAAAACAAGAACAAAATTCTAAAAACAAATATCATGTGTCAATAATAATTAAATATAACTTGTAAGAAGGAGTTTTGGCGCCATAGAGAGAAAAGATGGTCGAAGTTTTTTCATAATTATTGAATTTCGTGCTGATGTTGAGTAAAATTAGTCAATTTTGGTGGCATTTTGTACAATTTTGTTCAGTAGTGCAAGTGCAGTGTGAAATCATGAAGAAATTAGCGTATCGTGTATTTCCTCGTTGCCGCCAAATCTCCTTATATGAGCTTGTGTATTGAGGCCACCGCTTTACCCAAGAGCCTGACATGACATACTGATGACTTATAATTGATTAAAATTGATATAAAATTTGATGGAAATTTCTACTTGACAAATGGCAAAATACTAACTTGAAGGCCAAAACTTAAAGAAAGAAAAGAAAAGAACTTGTAAGAATGGTTATTTGATATCTCTTTTTTCAACTTATGATAGGATCTATACTAGAGGTTCTCAAACTTATTTTATTAATAAACTTTTTTTTTTAGGTTTCTCTCTAGGCTTCCAGTACCCACAAGGGCCATTATCGCCCACTCTGGAAAACACTGATCTATACTATGGCAGCATAGTCTCAGGCAATATAAATTTCAAATCCTAAGACCTCATCCACTTTGCACAGAAATATAGCTTTTAAGAGAGCCCAGACAGATGAGAACATATTTTTATTTATTCTTTCAATATCACTTGTCACAAAAATTATGTGTGTCTGATAAAACACAAGATTTCAAATGGAACTTAGTAATTGCATATATGTATAATTAAATATAATCAAAGATGACAACTGTGTTAAAGTTGCAACATATTAAGACAATTGGTTACTTTTTAATTTAAATCTTAGGTTATGATTAGCATACTAATTGGTTCAAGACTTTTCAGTGCAAATTTTTCCACTGACATATATTGTTATCAATAATCACATATTGACATAGTTATTCATATGCCATAAACAATTCTGTTGTGCTTAACCTTCACAACAATTGTGTTTGTATTGAAAGCAATGAATATTAACAAATATATAATTTGCTCACTTTGGTAGACTATTAATTTGTGATCAATACAATTTGTAATGAAGTCCAGGTCTTTAATAGTATGGGAAATAAAACAAGTAGACATGTTTTCAAGCATGACTACAATATGCTGGTCACAGTCACCAAAGATGTTAAGTGCCCATTACTAATGTTATGTCACAGGCTTCAACAAAGCAACATGTGTAAGTTTAGCATCTACCACAGTAGTTTACCACACTTAAAGCTATAACATGACAATAACATTATGAGCAGGAATTTATTTGAAGCTGGTTATTATACATTTGTCTACAACATAATTAAGGATTAAGAGAGGAAAGAATCCACAGTTCCAATCTCGATGGTTGGTCTATTCTTCAAAGAAGTTTACAAAGATTTTAGAAAGAAGTAGTTAAGTAAAGAATAAAGCAAGAATGTGAAATAAAATTAATGAATGGTGAATAATATGACAGCACTAACCAACAATTCCTAAAACATTTCAGAGTACAAAAGCAAAAACAATGGAAAATACTTCCAAGTTCTACTAATGGATAAACAAAGTTTGACATTTCCAATAGATCAAAAACATTTCACAGTAATTATTACTGTCATGATGAAGTTGTAGATCATAGCACAGCAAATTAAGAAAATAAACAACTAATTAGTCACAAATTCTATTATACCGCAATCATAGAGTAATTTTTAACACCTACACAGTATGATGCAGGCTGAACTGTAATTAACACAAACTTACTGATCGTGCCACCTGTTCCGTAACATCGAATCCTAGAAAATTTACGGTATTATGTAAATGAATTGATTACAAACCTTTATAACATTTGTTGTGATATTTTATCAAATGGATGAATTCCAATGGAAAAAACCAGGTGAGGAGCGGTGACTAAGATTTAGTTGAACTTCTAGAATTATATAAAACCACACAATTTAAACATAAAATCACAGTTTTGTTCACAATCACAGCACTTTTAACTGAATTTAAATTACAAAATACACATGCACTAAACGGATGATTGGTCCAGTCCAATGACACTCATGAATAATGAACGGACTGAATAGGGTTCGTTCAAAGCTATACAGCCATTTAATCACTATTGTTATGAACAATTTGAAGGCAACTATGATATGGCGTTTGGTAATTACATTACAGGACTAGATTTAAGAAATTATTTGTAATTAGGTGGTTGCCGGAAAAGATTTCAATATCTGCAGCGAAGGAAAATTATGGTTAACAATACATTACAATTTCACTATTCGCAACAATCTCGTTTTTCTTGACAGCAGACAGCTTGACAATCTTGACAGATAACTCAATTGGCCAATTACAAAATGGATCAGTATTGCAACAGTAAAAATGAGAAATAAAGGTGATTTAGGTAAAGTAAATACTTTTCTTGCTTGTGTTTAAAAAAAATATATCATGTTTGGCATTAACCTCCCCAAAAACCATTATACTCTATCCTAATGATCAATATTCAATGCCGTTAAACATCAAAATAACCTTGATTGCGATTTTCTTATCTGATAGCTGTTTTTACGGAATGTTTCATCAAAATCAGCTCAGTCATTTCAGAGATTAAACAAATCGTATGACGTCATAACAAAATCTGTCTATATACAGGGAAACTTGACCAACTACTCTTTAAGCATTTAAAGTAAAGATGTATTTTTAACTTTTCAACCTAAGTTTTGTTTGCCTGCATATATTGTGTATATATGTATATTGTGTAAACCCACTGCATATTCATTTGTATTTACTTTTCACTCGCAATATTACGTATTTGGAATTTGAAATCTTAGCGTTCGTTAATTTCTATTTGTTATGTTGCCTTCGGAAGTCCTCTCAACTGGTAGGTAGTACACGACAATGGCACTGTATAAGTATATAGGTAATACAATACAACAAAATACACGTAAGATATGTGGTGATAAGTTGAATTGATAGGATAGGTACTATGTAGTCAGTCTGATTGTAATATTAGATAATCTTATTATATAATATCTAAATAAAATTATGTTTTTTATAACTTTGATAGATTAACAAGCACACGTACAGTAAAAGATAAAAATATTCGTCGTTTAAGTCACAAAGGTGATAGTTATATTATTTTGTCAACCCGATTATGGATTTGGTTACCCTCATAAACAAGTAGGTAAGTAAGTTTACAGGCGAGTTTATCATACAGACGACAGACCGGAATACGACATTGGCTTGTGATGACAATAATAAGCAATGCGGTGGAACAAATTCGGCAAAGTCTTCGCAACTACAACCTAAATTAACAACTGTTATGTAGGTAACAAAAATACAATCACTACAGAAAATTCACCGTAGGTAGGTATCGAGCAGAATTCAGAGACACACTTTCAAAAAAGTCGTTGTGCTTTATTTTATAAAACAACATGCCATAAAAAGTCTCTAGATAATACAACAATTTATTCCGTTAATATCTCAAAGCTTCTAGTGAATATCATTTTATGTAGATAGGAGCACCTACCTACACGCAAAAACTTCTTACAGCTGCGAGCGTCACTTTAGTATATTTTCGTAATTATTTATGGAATCCTAAAAATACTTAGAATTAGAATCTCGAAGCAAAATTTATGCGTCAAGGGTACTATATCGAGAAACGTTATAAATAGCCAAGTGTTCGTTCGTAAACGTCTGTCGTAGTAACGTGTATAAAAGAGATATCGGTCCAGCTAATTTTGATTTCATGTTTTGCACAAACATTCATTAATAAAAAAGTTGTCGTTACGTATGTAGTACCTAGGTACCCCTCAGGTTGCTGAATAAAACGTTTGGAACAGCTTTATTAATGTTTAAGTTATTCTATCTGATTGTAATGTTATAACTTTCAGAAAACCTGTTGATCAAAATTTCAATAATCCTGGCTTAAGAACACACTTCGTTGGCCGAGGGGTTACGCCTAACACCAACGACCAACCGCGAGGCGCGGGTTCTTTTTCCGACGAGTCTGTATTTCCAGATCTAGGTGTTTATTGAATTTATACTGGTATCTACTTAAGTATTCGTAGGTAGGTATCGTTGTCTAAGACCCATAAGATAAACATCCTATTAATATTATAAATGCGAAAGTTTGTAAGTATGGATGTATGGATATTTGTTACTCTTTCACGCTCGAATGGCTGAACGGATTTGTCTGAAATTTGGAAGACAGATAGATTGTGACCTGGATTAACATATATGCTATTTTTAATCCCGATCGCACACCGGGTTTCTGTGAAAACGCGGGCGAAGCCGCAGGTAGCAGCTAGTAGATATATAATTTGCTTACTTTGGGATTAGATTAATTTCTCTAGGAATATTTATTTATGAACAATACAACGAAAAAAGGGAATTGTTTTGTAATGTCTACTAAAATAAAATAAAAAAAACATGTAATCATGTGAATCTTTTCGTGGAATCTTAATACATGCATGAACTAATTTCCGCGCGACGCGGTAACCAAATAATTAAAGTCAGTTTTTTTTGCAGTTTTACTGCGCTTAAATTATTACAAATAGATTGTGAATGAATAACAATATTAATTTAATGAATAAATAGTATATAATAATTTGTTATCACTTAAATGAATAATAAAAATACACGGAAGTTAGTTCACGCACGGTTATGATTCACAAATAAATACCTATAGGGTGGGTAGTTCAACAGTTAGCCACTTGTACACAATTAGCCATGGCCATATTTGCTAAATGTGACGTTGCTGCTCCGTAAAACCAAGATATTTTGGAAAAGATACGGCAACTAATCGCGTCTCCCAGTCGGTGAAGACTAGTGAAGACCTCACGCGCGCTACGGTTGTATGACAAGAAGTTTTGTGAATATAAGCTTCAAAAATTAAAAAAAAAGAAGGTACATAAGCATTTTTTCGTTTCACAAGTTTCAAGTAATTACTACAAAAATCTTAATATGTTCATCCTATTATTATGTCTTTTGTGTATTTTGTAGTATATGTATTGTGTAGAAAGTAAAAATAATTTAAAAGTTACGTTAAATAAGAACGATCGAGTAGGGGATGGTCTACAATTAGCCAAATAACCATGTCCTACAGTTAACCATGGCTAACTCTGTTCTAACGAGTGGCTGACTCTTCCATTTTTTGTTTTTTTTTTTTACAAATGGGCCGCAGTAAAACAACATTTAGAAAACGGGGAGGATATGCAGAAGACCCTTCGTCAGTTTTTTAGAGTCGTCCAATCATCGATTTCTACAACTAATACGTTCATTTCACCTATGGAATTCATGCCACCAATAATAGCAAAACCTCGAGATCCCAAAATACGAAGATCTGCTGGAAAAAGAATAATCGCCACAGATACGCAAGATTTATAAATAACTAGCCGTCACGGCGAACTTCGTTGCACCCTTTCAGTTTCTAAGGAGAAAAATAAAGTATCCCTTTTAACGTTTTCCGTGCAATGTTCCTCGTTTTTCTGTTCATTAAAAACCTTCTTCTGACAATAACTAACACAACAATAAAGGATTAGCCAAATCGGTTCAGTAGTTCGGAAGTTATGCGTTTACCAACACATTTAGCAATTCATTTTTATATTATAATAATATTCATTGAGAAAATAAATTTAAATTTTTGAAGTTGATTATTGAAATAGGTTACTTACTTGAAATACTCGTAATTAATAACATTGCTTTTAGTTTTAGATGGAAAAAATGTTAAGTCTGGAATTGTATCAGTATTTTGTAGCTAACTTAATTAGTTATAAGGTGAAAACAATAAAAAATGTTTTTCATAACATCGCAAGACGTAATTCTTTATTAGATGTAGCAACTATATATTTAATGGTTAAGTGTGTACAATCGTGGTTAACTGTACAACACACCATGATTAATAGTGTACCATACTATGGACACAGTTAGCCAATGCCCATTTAAAAAAAAACTCTTTTCTGCAAAAAACTATAAGCAAATAAGGCATTTTTCAAATGCAATTATGAAGCTAATAAATTAATGTATTGAACCAAAAAGACAAACTTAAAATTTGAATAAATAACCTCCCGCTATATCATTCAAAAAATTGGGTGGTTAACTGTTGAACTACTCACCCTACTTATGATACAATTTATACATTATGGACCACCTCGGAAACCTTTCCAAAAAGAACCGACTTCGGTCCGCTATTAGCTGAGTAATCGCGAAACCGACGAAATTGATAACCTCCTTCTTTTTCGCGGCGGTTAAAATAGTACAAAGTAACGATCCCAATGTACCTACTTACTTATAACGCATCATATTAAAGTTGTTAAGCTCTACTGCGGGACCCGTGAAGGTATTTGGCAAAAAAATGATCCTACGTCAAACATATTTCTATGTTAAAGTTCATTAAAACAGTTCAGCCGCTTCAACGTGAATTGGAATATAACTACACAATTAGTGACAGTAATTAATTAAAAAAATAATAGATATCTAATGACATTATTAGAGAGCAATATCTTAGGACATAATTAACATTTATTTAAAAGTGATAATTTACATAGTTATTAGTTTAATAAATAACAATGTAGGTGTAAGTGTAGAGAACTTAAGTTATAGAAAGCCATAAATTTTGTTTTGATTCCATTGCATTGTTTATATGATATGGTGTAGACTATAGACTGTTTAGCCTCTTTCAATCTAGTTTAATTAATTATTATTGCAACATAAATTCAAATACATACCTAAAGTCTTAATTGTCGAATCTAGTAATAATTATACTCGAATAGAAACAGCTTTCTAAAACTTTCTAACAATGTGACGAGATTATTTCTTCATATGTAATAGGTACATAATACAGGTAACACCTGTGAGAAAAGTTTGCGCTCGGAGGGAAAGTATTATCAGACTGTACTTTTTCCACATTTCACCAGGTAGAAATCCGGTTTAGGCAGTTTATTTGTAAACAAACTTTTGCGCGGTGACGTTTAAAAAAGAAAATACACAACTTGAAATTCTATGGAAAAATGGGTGTTTCATAATGCCATAAAAATTCTAGGTGTGTATTTTTTTATAACCGATTCCAAAAAGGAGGTTAAACATTTGTCGGTATGCTACGTTTTGAATATTTTTAAACGATTACTAGGCCAAAAACGAATTTATTTTGATTTGTTTCTTTCGAAAGATTATGATTCAAAATGGTCCATGATCAAGATCAGACTAGTAAGTGTGTGATTTATTAGTAATAAAATACATATTTTGCTTATTTAATTTTGTGAGACGTGGAAATAAGTTGGAGGCGGTTTTTTTTTAAAAGTTTTTGTTTTAAGTTGCTGAGGTTATTAATTAGAGGTAAAATTTTGATATTTTTAAAAAAGTTGCTTTAGCAAATGAAAAACCGTTACGAAAGTAGAATTATTCGCAATGATCTGTTAAATTAATAGAGCGTGGGTGCAAAATCGACGGACCCGAGACTAGAAATCTCCGGTGCGAGTCGATATTCCCGATTTGATGTTGTTCCGTTTTTTTTATATTTATTTTTTAATTAATTAACCAGTTCATATTTTTTTATTATTGTCGCCAAGGTAAAAAAATCAGTAGGTATCTATAAATGCGAATAAGTAGATAATAATAATTTAATCTTTGATAAACTGAAGCGTTGTATATATAACACTAGCCTTTGCTGGCAGGTCAGCGTAGGCAAACCGAATTCGCCGTTATAAAAGACCTGAATAGGTATCACCGAAACCATTCATTTTAAAGTGGCTAATTAAAGCAATTGACTATAAAAAGGCTTACGATTTGAAACCCCATAAATGATTGCGATGAGTGTTGGAATTGTACAGTTCTAAGTACATACCTACTTAACTCGTTTTATGTAGCGGTCGGCAGCGGTGATCCACTTTGATGACTAACTTCCTTAAAGTTGGTTGCAAATTTTTTATTTACCATACACAATTACACGACATCATATACAAATTATCTGTATATCTGAAATTATGAATTTCGATTTTTTTCCGCTGGGGCAACGCACACGCTTAAGTCCGTTGTGGTTTTGTCTGGCTTTAAATCGTTTGGGTACATTAGGGATTTAAAGCTAGCCTTTTGGTTACGCAAAAGGTGGTGATTTCATATTTTTTGCGCCTAATAAACTAGTACCTTTTATCGTCACTGCTTAATGTAACTCATGCATATAACAGTGATATTAGGATGGAGTTTGGCATAGGTAAATGTGCGGTAGATAGATTTTTAAAACGTTCATGGTCTCTCAGATGTCTCTTCAAAACTAACACTTACATACATCTTGCTAAACCAGAGGTCTTGATATGGTGGATGGTGGTGGAGCGTTACTATGGTCACTTGATAAATGTTAACAAACCTTTTTCAGGAGGATAACAAGGTTGCCCAGCGTGAGAGCTCTGAGCGCCAACTGCCGACAGCAGTGCTCCGTGGAAAACCTGAGTAAAACCCCGAATGAGGCACCTCTCTGTGCAGACTTGGTCCAGCTCTAGGTCGTTCTAACAAGACTCTGCTACGACGTCGGCAACAAGTCTGGGCGGACGCTCTCGGTCTTGCAAACAAGATCCTACTGCGACGTCAGCAGCGGGTTATCGAGATGTGGGCGTTACGCGAATACCGGACGCTGTCCTGGCTGTCGGGTGGTTGCAGCGGCGGTTCAGGTCGCAAACGTTCCGACTGGTGCAGGTGCTTTTGTTTCAAAAATTATCTGCATAAAATCGCCAGACGGGTAGCGGCCCCCAATTGAAACGAGTACAGGACGATAAAAGATACGGCGTTCCATACGGCGGGAATTGCGTTGTCTGGGAATCACAGCGTTGAACTCTCTCAGCTGCCGATGGTGAGGAATACCTACTCACTGCCGAGCACAGTTTCAGCGATGCTCGATAGCGAGAGGTCCTGGCAGGCGGAGGTCTCCTTTTTTGAAGAAGTCATTACGCAAAAGGATGCTACGTTTTGGGTCCGGGAGGAAGATTGGATCGGTAATTCAGGACCACTCACAGGAGGGAAGTTGGGGGACTTTCTCCAGCCTATGGGGAAAATTTTAATAGCCGGAGTTGTCCCTCTTTTCGCGCGGAAAAGTCATTGAATGATTTTTAGCTAGTTCGAGTCTCACATATTTTGTTGCATTCCCCAAGAACAGCGGATATCCGTGGGATTTTCCATACGATAAAAAAGGGAGTAATCAGGTTCGCAGTTTTAACAGTTAGGTGATGCCTCTTTAAGTGTATACCTTTGGCATATTATGGTGGGCTCAGACAGAGCTGGATTTAGTTCTGCGGGGCTATTCAGTATATTTTTAGAGATGATCACTGGGTAAAATGTACATCAAATAACTGTCAAATGACGTGTTTTGTATTTAATTTCTCCATTGTATTTATTTTGGTCACGGAGATAGCAAATATAAAACATGTCATTTCACAGCTATTTGATGTACACTTCACCCAGTGATCACTAAAAAGATAAGGAATCTGCCCTCTCGTACGGGTCTACTAAGTAGAATATACGTCCTATTTGCCAGGCAGTCCGTAAAAGGCGAGCACAGGTTAATAGGTCGATTCCAAAAAAAGTCGTTCGACTCGCTCGTACAAGGATCCAATGCCTCATCCCTTACTGCCGCTATAATGACAGTACATGCGTTAATATTTATATTTTTGGTCCAGGTCATCAGTCTATAATAAACCATCTACCTCTCTACCAGGCGGATCTTCAAAGTTTAGCACTGGTTAAAATCAAGGTCATCATTATAACTTGCCCGGGTAGGGATCCACCGTTTTACCTATTCCTGTCGCCGTAATGACTGTTATGTTACGGTCCAGAGGGTAGAGGCTCTTTTCAGGTAGAGGTAACGTGATGGATGATGTTCAGAAAACTGGGCCAACCACGGCCAAGGAACAAATTGTCCCCATATTTAAGCCGCCACTGATGAAAAGTACAATACTCATTACATTGCTCTTTGTTTTTCAACAGTTGAGTGTTTTTTTAGTACTTCTTTATGTGACGAGACAACGAACAAGCCCACGTCTTCGTGAATCTTGATGGTAAGAAACAACCGTGGCTTTTACCATATATGTTACAGATGCGTTGCTGTCTTGGGGCCGGGGTGTTCAGCCAATTGTGCAAGTCTTAGCCGGTAGAGCCCTACCTCCCGGGCCGGTTCATGAAATTGTCATTATGATGACAGAAATATGTAAGGCGGTGCATCCCTACCCGGACAAGTAGGAGCACGGCACTCTACTATAAGTGATTTTGTTGAAAATGACCAAACCTTTATCTCTACAAGCTGTCTGGCAGGAAGACAGGTGGTCTATTCTACACAAGGGACGAGTACCAACATTAGGAAAATAAGATATAGTTATATCTTTTGTACTCTTTGATCTATACTTATAAAATAACATGTCCTGACTGACTGATTCATCATCGCCGGCAAAAGCTGTTAAAGTTACAGCCATGATTTTTTTAAGATATACTTAACACTGTCCAATAACTCGAACACCTATTTTGAAAGGACCTTATATTATGTATAAGAAATAATACAACGGATATTTCTTAACCTTTTATTGGATTACATGGATTAAAGTTATATCGTTAAGCTAGTGGAAGACATATTTGAGTCATGCGATGAATACATACTGTATTAGAATATTCTAACATATATTATTGAGCGATATTTTGCACTAAATATTTTAAATATTCATAACAAAAATAAATACAAATAAACAACAATATATTGTTAAGACTCAGTGACCGTCGATTTTCTTTCGGTAAACATTTGTTTAGTTACTCTTAGCAATTAGTTTTTTTTAATTTTTTACTAACTGTTCCCGCGTACTTATAAAATTAAAATGTTGTTTTTCCCAATTTCCACATTTTCGAACAGGATAAAAAGTATCCTATGTCCTTCTCCCGGTTCTATGCTACCTCCTCACCAATTTTCAGCCTTACCAGTTCAGCCGTTCTTGAGTTATAAATAGTGTAACTAACACCACTTTCTCTAATACTGCTCATTGATCTCGACTTATCCGGGTTTAATAAATACAGCTTTTTTTAAAAAATTTAATTTCACCTCTGGGAAATGCGAGAGTGTTGTCTTTAGACCTTTCTTTATCTAGTGGAACAGCCCACTCGGATTGCTACCACCGCTTTCTCTATCTGTCGCTCGCCATTGTCGCAATCCGTGCTGGAGGACAGGGTAATTGATACATTTGCAAACGTAGCCAAGATCCTGGCCATAAGATAGTGACGCTCCATTATCGTCTGTAGTGTTTGTCAGAGAAGGTCGTTCTTACCACCAGGGCAGCTGCCAGCTTCTCCGCTACCTTATAAAAATAACGGTCACTGTCACCCGTAACATGTGGCACAGACATTAAATAATACTTTTTCATCGCAATCATTTGCGAATGCTACGTTGGAATGAACGAGTACGGTACGTTGAACAAGTTAGGCAGCTTTCAATGTCTTTCTTAGCCTGTCCAGATATATGTCGGCGTGTTTCTTCTCGAACACGAGAGCCGGCCGCAGACGTATAGCGGTTTCACCGCAGACACCGCTCAAGATACCTAAAAGTAAAAACGTCTATTAAATAATGCACTAAAGGTCTTCAATACTTCGGGCTTTCCGATTTCTACAGGCATAACTCCAATTGTCGCCCTTGTCATGTTCCGATCATACTCCAACCTCCTGACCGGAACAAGACGTATACTTTTTTGCGACAAATAAAATAAAAAGAGATCGTGAGTATCCCGTATAAATAATTAAAAATGTGACCATTAACGTGTTTGTAAATATGAAAGTGAGTACATTGAACATCACCACTTTATGACATTATTTTTGAGTGTAGAGTTAGGAGGCAGGAGAATGGCGGGATATTGCATCCGAATATCTAAAAGGATTCTCCCGCGAGAGCTAAACATCTAAATGAACACTCGAGTTAAAATTTATTTATTAACCCTACATAAGCCTACATAAGAAGAAAGAACCAAAGCAAAGAACCATCACGTTTCCGCCCGATTTTAACCCGCATCGAAATCGGTCCATCCGTTCAAATTGAGATGCCACAGGACACAAGACACTTCAATCTTATAACACCCCTCTTTTTCAGTCAGGGGTTAAAAAACAAACATAGCTGCAGAAGGAACTAGTTTTTATAGTTCTAAGTAATTCTTTAAAAGTTTTTAAGTGTGGTGAAATAATATAGTGAACCTGCCGCCGTCGGGGTCAAAAAACTCATATTATTATGAAATTTTATTGGATTTCGTTGAGACCAAATCCAATAAAAATCAATTAAAAAAGGAGCCGAAGCGGTAAACTATTTTGTTAAAAGAAATCGAAAACACAATCTATTCTGAGCTGTGTGATGTTTATGGTGTTTTAGCTTATTAAACTAATAACCTGAAGGCCACAATCATTTGAAACATTTCGAAGAGCTTTGTTTTTATGAATGAAGATAGCGAACGAGGACTTTGCTCTCCTGATGATAGGAAACAACATATGCATATAGACATAACATATCACTGTTACATCGCTACCTTATAACTGCGCTTTCGGACCACCTGTGTGCAAGTTTACCGGCTACATTACCCTCTAACACAGAACAAGATAGTAGTGGAAATTCTGCAACGCACTTACTAAGCTAATATTAAGTTATCGCTATCTTCTTTCAATGAAAATAATATAAAGAAAAACCACGACAAGTACTGTGAGATTAGTTTGTATGCGACGTCTCTACAGATCTACAGATGTTCAGTCCTATCCCCCGAAAAACGTTTGAATAAAAAAAAACGTTGCAAGTTCTAAAATATTCGATTTTTTTTCTTCTGATTTCATTGAAAAAGATAGCATACACTTAAAATAAGTTTAAATACCAAGTGCTCGGCAGAAGTATCATTAATTTTTAGCCCTAGAAAAAGAAGAGTGTTTAAGTTATATATGCGTTCGTGCGTGTGTGTGTCTGTGGCATCATAAATTCTAAGCGAATGGTTCGATTGAGAACTTTTTTTTAGAAAGCTAACGTGACCGAAATGGTTTTTAGCTACATTACGAATATGTTTTGTTGGCGGTTATTGAAACTTTTAATGTTAAAATTGTAGGCAAATGTAATAGTTGCAATTCTATATCTTTCTGAAGATTGTTTTTTGATATTTTTGCGGTTGATAGACATTCCTAGTGTTTTAATTGGGTTGGGTTTCACATAAAAACTATTCGAGAGATCAGGATTAAAAATTTAATGAAAGTTGGTAAAGTTGTAGAACATAACTTGCAACTTTGTTCGAGTACGCCATAGTAATTTTCTTTTTATGGCAAAAGACAGCGGACAAGCATGAGGCTCCCATAACGGTAAGAGATTGCATTGGACTATATACACCATAGATGTTGTAGGTGTGTCAGTGTCTTGTAGCCGGATGTTAGGCCTAATGTGCGAGGCTACCGGCTACCCTACCCTCCGGACCGGAACACGAGACAGAATAAGGTAGGCGGTGCATCCTTATCTGAACAAGTTGCAACACGGTACTCGACCACCAGTACTCTTGTTGGTTTAACATTACGAGTTGCCTGACAGGAAGGCAGATTGTCTATTCTGAACGAAGGACCCGGACTAATACGGAGAAGAATGACCATTTTAAGCGAAGAATAAAACTTTTTGTTCTATTTTATTATCAATATTTCGTATCGCAATATCTTCACCTATTTACCCTCCACTTCAGGTAATCCCGGCCTATTTATAGGCAATGGTGTACCTACAGGTTTTACCAGCCAAAGTCTCCGTATGTTTATATGTTCACGGTTATAGTTACCTCAAATATTGAAACAAGTGTTAATTAAATATGCAAAACAAGCAATTGACAAGTTTAGTTAATTGACAAGACAGTAGGGAGCAAAATTACCATACGA
The DNA here is from genome assembly GCA_002245475.1 of Calephelis virginiensis. Classification (NCBI taxonomy): domain Eukaryota; kingdom Metazoa; phylum Arthropoda; class Insecta; order Lepidoptera; family Riodinidae; genus Calephelis; species Calephelis virginiensis. The sequence continues at coordinate 41,055 of NJDC01004044.1, forward strand.
GAATATATCAAATATAAATGCACCATTTATATATTTTAGTAAACGACTTATGACGACGTTTATATATATATAATACTAGCTGCTACCTGCGGCTTCGCCCGCGTTTTCACAGAAACCCGGTGTGCGATCGGAATTAAAAATAGCCTATATGTTAATCCAGGTCACAATCTATCTGTCTTCCAAATTTCAGACAAATCCGTTCAGCCATTCGAGCGTGAAAGAGTAACAAACATCCATACATCCATACTTACAAACTTTCGCATTTATAATAATAATAGGATGTTTTACTGTTTAATCTCGTCTGCTAACGACATTTAAGTTATTTCCAATGTTATTAGAGGTTTACCGTGATGTATTTTTTATTTGTATTTTTTTCTTGTTAAATACAATAATACCAGTGTTGTTCCGAGTTTCCTGTGCTGGATAGAGGCAGGAAGCAAATAAAGGTTAAATAGGTCATTACCACCAAGAGTACTGCTGCTCGAGTACCGTGCTGCAACTTGTCGGGGTAGGGACCAAAACCTTATTCCGGCCTCCATAACGAGTGTCACGTTTCGCACATTAGGTCTAACATCCGACCATAGATTAGTGTGTATTAGTGGCCACGTTTATCTCTTACTCCCAGGGGAGCTGTGTGCTTGTCCACTGTCAATTGCAATACAAAAATACAATGGCGTAATCAAGGAAATACCTACAACCAGTTTCAAGATTCCAATCAATTTTATTCTACAATTTATCTCTTCAGAATAACTGTTTTAATTGAGTTAGGCTTAGTCGTCTAAACCGAACTCATGTTGAACAGCTGTTATGAAGAGATAAGTTTAAAAGGAGGAGTTTCCGCCACTAGTGTTACAAAAAGGTTGATACAACAAATATATCGGAAGATACCAATAGGTAGGTAGCAGTAATAGGTGACGTCCGCTGGCCAATTTATTCTATTAGTTTAACTTCTCAATTGTCATCAATTGGCTGCTGAACACAATCGACTCGGGACGGTTATGTTCATGTTTTCGTAGGCTTATGTGGCATACATAATATTAAATAGTAAAACAACTGTGAACTTTCAATTCAAAGGTTTAGACATAATGTACTTGCTCGTGATTACGAGTTGGTAGGATATCGTCGTTGTTGGTCGTTCGGATTGGTACGAGCGACTTATCTACTTCTGCTGTGATAATCAATATCCTCGTGTTACGTACTAGAACAAAGTAGGCAAACCAGTAGATATGTAAACGTTTGAAGATCATAACCCTAAAATAACGATGCTGGCGTAACATATATGTTTTCTATAGTTGAAGGTAGTCTTTTACCTTCAGCTGCTTGCTTGTTCGCTATTTTATAATAAAACATCAAAAGAAAATTAAGAATATGGTTTTTGCCTCAGGTTGCACCTTGTTTATTATCTACACTAATATTAAAAGTATCTTCACGCCCTTATCCCCGAAGAGGTAGGCAGAGGCACAACCAGGGTACCCACGACCAGCCGAAGATACTAAGTCCCACAATGTGATAGGTGGCAAGCCTATCGCCAACCGGGCACATATCCTATCCCGAGCAACATTTTTTTTTAAGAAAATTGGAAAAACCCAATTTTCTTTTGTTGCCCGACCCGGGATTCGAACCCGGGACCTCATGCAGTCAAGTCCAATAACTGAACCGCTAGACCACAGAGGCGATATTATAAATGCGAAAATATGTCTGTTAGGTACTCATTCTTTACTAAAACGCACATTTCGATGAAATTTGACGTGCTTTAGTTAAATAGAAGAATTCAAAAATAGGCTACATTTTTTTCAGAAATTAACCGCCAAAGGAGTATTAAGCAGGTTAGACAGCTATATAACTAGCTGATGGCAAACTTTCTTCTTAACTATCGGGAAACCCATCTGCTAGTTTAGCTTCTAACCAGGATAGGGCGCGGTTAGGCGGCCGTCCAGGGCGTCAGGTACAAAGTGGCGATTTGTCCTTTTTCGCATAGGTTTGAACTGCATTCAGAGGACGCCGTGTAAATTGAGACTAGGGCGCTGGTAGTAAAAAACCGTCCCTACTTCTTCTCACGCTATAAATATATTTTGTGGCACTCACCATTATTTTTTAGATCCGAATTAATTTTGTCCCTACATTCCGTAGTAGGGAAGTCGTATGCCAAGAAAGTGCCACGACCTCGGACATTTTGCATCAGATGGGGGAATTCTTTTTCCAGCTGATGAAGGCCATTCTTGAGATGCTTCCCCGTTTCGTTCACACGCGCCAGTAGCTTGTCCTTTTTCATGACATTCAGCACCTTTTCCAACAAGACCAACTTGCCAGGGTCACCCATCCAAGTGTTGAACACTCTATAGGGTTGTGCTGGCCTAAAAAAAATTCTTGATTAGGATTTCCATACTACATGAAATTGGTGGGCAAACAAGCAGACGAATTTCCTGATATCAAGAAAAACAGGTTGTTGCCATCGGTGGTGTTGGTGGAGAATTGAGAATTAGGTTAAGATTGTTTAGTAAATAAGTTTACCGGCTGTCCTTTACAACAGAATACGATAGTGGAGAGGGCTGACACTATCGCGCAATTACTAATATTAATAATTTCAGGCACATCTTACGAAATGGATCTCTTTCAAGCCATACTCTTTCGAGTCTTAGAGGTCACATTGTCCTTTGCAACGATGACAATATTTATATACCTATAATAATTGAGAAAATGTACGTTTAGTTTAAAATCTTTACGTTATAATGTTAAAATGTCTATCTCATTAATAAACTTTAATGTTTCAGTCAAGATTTGTGTGCGAGGCAAACGTTATAGGTATACACATGATGCGACGGAATTAGATGCATGGAAGAATTTCTTCAGATTCAAGCCCCGTTCGTGTTGTTAATTGTCTTGCAAAAATCTCCTATCGGTATAAACGTAGCGGTAGCGTAGTATAAGTCGATAGAGCCCTGTCGACTTTTACGACATTTGGCCCGTACAATACGCCCGATCAATTTTACATAAGAAAATATCGTATTAATTTATGGTATTAAAATAAATTACATATCAAAATACATATAAAATAGCGTGGTTCAATTTTATATTGTTATTAATATTATATTATAATTATTAATTTAAAACTTGAACAAGATTGTTGGTCATTTGCAACTGTAACAAAATACTATTTAAAATTGTAATTTTTTTTTGGGCTGGATAAATTCAGTTAAAATGCATATATCTAAACGTTTAGGTATTTCAATTAAAACAATTAAAATCTGAGGTGTTGCGCTCACCGATCGTATTCGCAATAGTCAGATCAAGGATAGTTGATTTGAAATAAAGTGTTAGAGTAAATATGCTCTCTTGGTTTTGTCATGTAGAAAGAATAGCAGATAAAAGATTAAAAAAGGTATGTGTACAATACGAATACCCAGGAAGACCAAGGTTGAGATTGCACGACCAAATCGCTCGGGTAGTATCCGATAATAATGACTAAAAAAATAACGAAGGGGAATATATGGGGACTCTATAGTCTCCGAAACTAGAACTGTTTGTATGAAAAGAGTAATCAAAGTGTAACAATCTATAAATGCCTGTAGTATGTAGGAATCTTCACATAGCACTTGATACTCTCTGCCTGCCGCGTAAATGACTTGGCTTGAACATGTGAATGTGTGAACATCGAAGATTCATAAAGTATATCGCATTTCGGTTGAAAAGCATGCGATACTGTTTACGATAACATACTGATAGTTGATACATTATGCAGTTTTTATTTTGGTAGGAGACATAGTAAAAAATAAATAAAAAAATATTCCTGGACATGTTATACAAATTGAATTCAACCCCAAAGTAAGCAAATTATATGCTTGTGTTATGGGAGTTAGTCAACGATACTAAAATACATAGAAATAATTAAACAGATACCAGAATAAATTTAATAAAGACCCAGATTCGGAAATGCAGACATCTAAATGTTGATCACACAAATGCCTACCCCTGGCGAGGATCGAACCCGAGCCTCGCGGTTGATGGGTGTAGTTAGGCGTGTACGCTAGCCACGCGTAGCCGTTGTTGTTTTGTATAATTTTAATAATCAGTATATTTTTTAACATGCACTGAATAATTCAGATATATTTTTGCTATATATGCATAAGTGTAACATAATTTGACTGATAAAACATTAGTCAGTGACTGTTTGTGTGGATCTTGCTGTAACATCATAACTTTTGAATGGATATTCCGATTTCGATGCGGTTTTTGTGTTTGAAAGCTGACGTGATCGAGATGGTTCTTAGCTATATTACAAATCACCTTTGTCGGGTGTTGTTGAAAATGTTTAATTTTAGTGTTATTTTTAACATTTGTTAATGTCTGTAAATAAATATTAAAATACTAACAACAGTTGTAACGATAATAGCATGTATCGATATATGTATTATATCGATACACAGTTTTGGATATCCCTTCTCAACATTAGATAAGAATCTAACGTGATAAACGATCGCAATTTACCCAAGGGATAATAGTGATGACGTAGTCGTATTGACAATTGTTATTTAACGAAACATAACCTTACTTTAATATGCTAATATAAGTGTAGTTAAAATGGTCTTCGATTACATTGAGAACAAATATGGCGCGACCTCCAAAACGGTGCGGCGTTAAGTATGTGACTGTATTATATTCAGTGGATAGTATCGGCTAATTGTGTGATGTCTTACACAGAAGTGGTTCTGTAGGTCATGGGTCAAGGAGATGTTTAAACTGACGTAAGTAATTTATTTGCAATGATTACTTATTATTTTAATGGTTTTTGTAATAATCATTATATACAACATTGTATCTTATCGGTTAATAACGGTTTTTATATTATAGACGGATCTATGATGCTAAGAAATACACGAAAGACGAGACGTTACCGTTGCGTTGCTATTTAAGGCTAGGATGACCGCACACGGACCACTTGCGACAGCCACAGAATGGCTCTAACTACCCAGCAAACTGTGACCACCGCCGTCAACCGTTTGCGATGAGTTTACATAAAATTTGTAATTCGAACATAAAAAAAATTTCAACAACACTTATATGTAATGTCGCTAAGAATCATCTCGATCACCGTACCTATCGAACAAAAAAACCACAAAGATATACACAAACTTATAACACCCCTATTTTTCCGACGGGATGTTAAAACTACGGAAAGAAATATGTCGGTGGCGGCGTATTGTGACTTGTCGCATGTGGCTGGTGTTCGCGGACACACACACACACACACACGAAAGGAGGTTACCCTTAAACTTACGCGCCCGTTGACCTGGTATGTGACTTCATTTTTTATTAGCAAAAGTGATGTTACACACCAGATTAACGGACACGTCAGTTTTATAAGTAAGGTTTACCGACGATCTGAGTCTTCAAACCGTAAAAAGACAAAAATAAGCACTAACTTTATGACGACACTAATAGGTAAAGCTGTAGCATCAATCCTAACAAACGGTTGCAGTAACCTACCACCTCGCCTGGCAATTTGTTGAATAATGCGAATGATGTAGTATTCACATATATACAACCAATTACAATATTTCTTAGTATGTACATATATGTTAGCAGTTTATGTAGTTTAAAAGCGCCAACTAAATGTGCAAGAGTGGTAATGACCACACAAGTTGTCAGTATATTTTTAACAAACAGCTTAAAACCTCAACCTCAGGCTGGCACCGCATCATTAATCATTGGCGTCTATGGACAACGTGAGTTTGTTTCCACCAGGAAGTGCAATTGTTAGATAACTTCCCATGATACAAATACGATAACTACAACCACAACGAATTCAATGTTTCATATAAAATAAAATACTAGCCAATTTGCAAAGCAACGTTGGCGGCGGGTAACATGTACATATGACGCCTCCGACCCACCGCGAGTCTTCGGTCACACATAAGGCAGATTATTTCAATTTATTCCGGTAACTACATAAGCAGCTGTTAGTCTCGATGATCAATACCCATAACACAAGCATATTATTTTAGTCACTTTTAGATTCAGATTAATTTATTTGTCAAGTATTATAAAATAAATTTCTGAACTTGTATTAACAAAAATGGAGAAAATATATTACAATCATAATAAAATTAACTTTAAAATATTTTTAGAACAACCACGACAATGGTAAATAAAAATAAATATAATAGTAGTAAATTTCGAAATAATTAAGTGTGTCAGCTAAATTTGTGCAATTCGTTGCCACCAAATCTCACTAAATAAGCTTAAGTAACGAGGCCACCGCTTTACTCAAGACCCTGACATGACTTTGTATAACGACTTATAATTATATCAAAAATAATTTATTAATACGAAAGACGTGGCAGCATGGCCTAAAGGTCTTAGCCAGCCCCAGAAAGGGGCAAACTAACTTTAAAAAAATACATACTTGTCTTCAATATGGAAATAAAATCCTCCAGTAAGCATCTTCTTGCTAAACGTCACCAAATCCGGTGGGGAAGGCAGGTTGAAGTGTTCGTAGCACCACATCTTGCCGGTGGGACCACATCCTGTCTGCACTTCGTCGATGAGCAACGCAATTTTGTTCTACAAATTATGTTTTTAATTATTTTTTTAGTTAGCGAATAATAGAATAAGTCCCGTGAAAGGATAGTCGTTCATTTGATAACTGATACGATAAAAATATTAATTTAAACTTGAATTTCAACTGACTTGACTATTCATAACGTCTTTTACTATGAATTATTTAAATTAAAATTATTTATTTGCGGAATATGTTTGTTAATAGATTTTATAAACATATTTAAGCATTTCAACATATTCTATCACATTCAATATAGGTATTTAAATAAAAATAATTATTTAATTACATGCGTTTTGATATAAATTTTTTTAAATCATTACAAGTTTAATTATTAATTACAAAAAAAATGTAAAATAATTTAAACCTATCTATCGACAAGCTGGCTGGATAGCCAGGAAAAGAAACGGCAAAACCAATCCCCCGGCAACCAGGACTAAAACCTATCTGCATATATATCCTCGGCAACTAAGATTTACATGATTAAATGAATAATAATTATTAAAAGTATTTTATTATATTTTATCCTTCATACAAATATATACGTTAAGCATCATTACTACACTCCAAGATGATCTAGCAGTTACTCCAGTAACTGCTCGACCTTAGTAGTGTGTGTATTGTGGGTGCTAATAAAACAGTTTAGTGTTGTGTGGAGCTGGATATATTTGGGAGTTTTAGCTTCCGTTAAGTCCAATTCATTCTTAGCGCACTATTTTGCCTATTTTGTAACGCCATAATACGTATACAATTTTTCGCCGGAAAATTACAAATTAAATAATTTTATTTGGATGTATGATTGCGTAGCTATTTTGCGGAACCAGTTGCCAAGAGCGGCATTTCTAACGCTACAGATATCTTCAAGAAAAGAGCTTAGGTACTCATATCTAATATGACGGCAACGCAACCCCTGCTGTTACAGCTGGTAGTGGGCGGCGAAAGCCGCTTTCTTCCATAAACAAAAACATTGTATAAATTACGCATCCGTTAGAGATCATTTTTAAACTCGATATTATAAATGTGGCCATTTTTAGGTAACCATTAATATTCTATGCCCATTTACGTTCACCGCCTCTTTCTATATACATATATGTCCATTAGCCTTAAACTTTGTTGCCAACTCAAAATTAATCTCTGTTGCTATTTCAACCACTTGACATTTGAACTTGATATATTGATGCTTACAATATAAGGATCACATCGGGACTTATTATCTTATCTCATTCGGATATGAGTATTTCATCAGTTTTTGAAGAGAAATAATTTAACAGTATCTATACAAATAAATAAAATTGGAGTGTCTATAATATTACTATAACCCCTTTCTTCTATGTGCATTTATGATCAATACAATAAATTAATATTTCTTACAATTTTTGCCTGTCTGTCGGTGTGTCTATTTGATCCGGCTAATCTCGAAAACGGCTAAGGAGTAACTTAGGCTAAAATTATTTTATATTTTCAACTTGAACTCCACAGTCCACGCGAACGAAGTCGCGCGCACAGCTAGTGCCTTAATAAAATAATTTAACTAATTTTGTTATCGTCTTAACTGAAAAAACTATAGGTTTCATAATTTGACCTGAAGTCAAAATCACGAAGCTACCTACCTATATTATTACTGGATGTTACATTCCTAACAAATACCTGGGGACTGATTGCGTATATTTTTAGTGATGATCACTGGGTAAAATGTACATCAAATAGCTGTCAAATGACGTATTTTGTCACTAATCACTAAAAAATACGCAATCAGCCCCCTGATATCATTTCCAAATATTTCTCACTCTCTCTCATTTACTGGTTTCTCTTTTAAAGAGTCTTATCATGTCAATAAACAAATTTTAAATGTAAGAGAGGCCAGCAAATAAGAGAGAATCAGCAATATTTGAAAATGACATCAGATATTTATCAAGTGTAACCTCCGGTGGTAATATACTCGTAACTTGCTGGTGGTTTGACATTGGCAAAACACTAACAAAAATTAAATAAATTTTAAAAAAAGGTAATTTGATTTCAGTGGTGTAAGGGGAATTTGGTTTCACTAGTAAAGTGGCTTGCAGCAAGTTGGGACCTAATGGGAATCTACCGCCTTTGCAGTCATGATCCTCCGGATTGTAGGGTCGCCGATATACTTGCACATTTCGCTTGCAGACAGACAGATCTCATGGATGACAGAAAAATAACACACCTATAATATCTATGGTGTCAATAGGCCGCAGTTGTATGTTCCACTTAGGGGAGCCCTGTGCTTGATCGCAGTTTTAGGTATCATATAAAAAACGCAGAAACTTCAAAATTACAACTGTAAATCATTAGCCCGACGGTAATTTCTGTATCTCGATCTTTACCGTTATCTTACACTTTTATTCTAGGAAGGAACAATTGACCGAACGTGGACAAACTCATTGGTCGAAAGTACCCAATACAGTAACAGAAGCTACGTCAAAGAACCATATTTGTCTTCAATTACGATCGTCCAATTCATAAAATTCAAGTTGTTATAGAAATGTGTGAACAATGGCCACTAAGATGTTGGCCATTGATTGTCCAACACCTTGGCCCAATGTGTAAGGGCGGCGGCCAGTTTACAACATTCTGTTAATTTATGTTTGATGGGAACTTTAAAAACATGGCGGCCGTGAGATAAAATTGTACTATGTAATTTTAATACTGCGTCTAATCGTAACAGTAGTATGTTTTTAATATATTATAAGATAGCGAACAAAGCTTGCGGCTTTCCTGGTGAGAAAAGCCAACTGTCGCTTATAGACACTATAGGTATTATTGGTGTGTCGCTATATTGTTGCCAGGATCTTAAGCTACGTACGTAAGTCTGCTCTCCAACAAGGAACACTACAAAGGTGAGCTCCGAGACTATGGTAGCAGGAATTGGTAACAAGGTGGTACCAGTTCGTGTTTCAAAACACTCTTCCACAAAGTTTGAATTACCTCTTGGCATATTTTTTGCAGTTTCTGGAAAAACTCCGGTGAAGCCTCGTGATCGCCACCTTCTGACTGTATAGGTTCAACTATCACACCGGCTACAGGATTTCGTTGCTTGTAACAATGTATGATATCAGCAACTTGCTCCAAACACCTATGTCAAATACACGAATGAATAATTATTTTATTATTGAGAATTAATAATAGTTCTCCTAATGATGCTTCGGTTACGAAGCGAAACGTACGTTGAGTTCTTAGTAGTGTGTATATTGTTGGTGGTAATAAGCCAGTTTAGTGGTGTGTGTTGTGTGGAGCTGGATATATTTGGGAGTTTTAGCTTCCGGTAAGTCCACTTCATTCTTAGCGCACTATTTTGCCTGTTTTGTTACGCCGTAATACGTATACATTTTTTTATTTTTTTTTTGGCGGAAAATTGCAAATTAAATAATTTTATTTAGATTTAACTGTATGTGATATAGTTGTTATTGTGTAAGTAATAAATAAATAAAAAATAAATAATAAATAACAGTAAGAAAGATATAAAAACCGTAAATTTATACTAGTATTATAAACGCGTAAGTCTGTCTGTTGCTCTTTGGTATACATATAGCAAAAAATAAAATTTGATATGTACATCCTATTAATATTATAAATGCGAAAGTTTGTATGTTTGTCTATTTGTTTGTTACACCGTCACGCCAAAACTGCTGAACCGATTTCATGAACTTTGGAACACACGAGAAGGGTAAATTAGATTAACACATAGGTTAGTTTTTCTCCCACCACTAACCGACTAGACTGTGGCAACAGACAGTCTAATATAATTTGATAAGCTAAAATTTAAATTCAAAAATCAAACCCTAAAGGACTATAATAGGGGATGAAAGTTTGTATGAAAGTCGTTACTATTCTACGCTGACGAAGTCGCGGACAAACACAGAGTTCTGAAATAAATCCAACAATCACCCAGACCCAAACTTCTACGTTCGTCACACCAATGCCTGCCCCAGCCGGGAAGCCAAGTGTCGCGCACGCTAATCCCTTAACCAACGAGTTCAATTATTTAAATATCGTTGATTTATAAAATTAGTTCTTGTTCTATGTAATAGTTCATAACTGTACGTATATGAAAGATATTTATAAAATATAAATTTTGAAGAAGGTAACAAATACAGTACTGCTATTTAAATTATGCGCTTCGGCTTTACACTTTTTATTTTTTTTTTACACTTTATACTTTTATTTTTAAATTGACTGACCTAATCTAAATTTAAGCGAAATGATCAATTATGTGTAAATGTGTCTTTAAAATACATTTGGATTTCCAAAGCTTGACGAATATAGCCGAAGCGCATAATTTAAATAGTACTACTGTACCGTCCTGAAATGAAAAGACTAATGTTTTTTCTCTTATATTTTTCTGATTTCTGTTTAAACCAATTTAAATGTGTTTTAACAAAATGGTTAAGTAAGAGTGGATCATCGACCACACATCCCAATAGACGCCGCATATAAGGCAACACGGTTCTGGCAACACATAAGTATAATTGTTCTAATGTAGCTATTACTTAAAAAGATATGAAAAGTATCGTCCAGGTTTGTGACCTGTAAACACTGTCGCGTTATTGTATAAAAAATAAAAAAATAGATATAAAATTACTGTTTGTTCAATTAAATGGTAGGCACGGTAAAGACACTTCAAATTACCGAAAAGATGGTACTCTGTAGGTTAATTAAAAATAATAACATTCATAATTACATTTTGAATTATTTGATGTTTATCGGAGTTCATCATATACTGGTCAGTTATTGCTAGATGCGGGTTTATATTACACATGTGATTTTCAAGCTATCACTTTCGTTTGCATACAGCTAGTGATGGACTTATGTGCAAATCTATTTTATCGATATTTTTATTTATTTATCCTTAATAGGATACCGGTCTTGCACCGGTATTGTATGTAGGTATTTATGTATTTTATCGATAAATTTAAGCACTGACAGAAACAATAAAAAACTTCTTACTCTGTGTACTTTTGAGTTGGCCTATGGATAGTTACTCTTTTTCATGTGAGAAGTCAGCGAACCAGCACACGGCTCTCTTATTGGTAAGAGTATCATGGTCTATAGACACCATTGATGTTACAGGTGCATTGCTGTTCTATGGTCGGAATGTAAGGTCTATTGTGCAAATGTACTGGCTTCTCTACCCTCCGAATCGGAATGTGACACTGTCATTATAGCGGCAGGAATGGGTAAGGCGGCGGATAACTACCCAGGGAAGTCACTGCACACCACTGTATCACCAGTGATCTTGTTGACAATTACCTGTTTTACGAGGTGCCTGCAGAAGGACAGGTGATCTATTTTAGTCAGCGGACCCGGACCAACACGATGGAAAACTGAACTTCTGCGGTACAGGGCGCTATTATTTGTCATTGAATAACTCATAAATAGTTGAGCCGATTTTATTGAACTCTTTTAAGTGCATTAGGTGCTTATCTGAGTGACATAAATTCAAGACTGGTTCCGATAGGCTACGTTGGAGTCAGTATGTCATAAAACTTTCAAAGGGCTGAGACAATTTTAAAACTAATTTGTTTACAGTATTTTAACGATATTCTGTAGTTCAGGTCGGAATTACTTGAATGAATAAAAACAATTTAATTTGATAAGTATGTCTTTTATATCAGGTATCCACAAGACCATAAAATAAAAAAAAAAATCTTATTTGGTTTAAAGAAACCAGAAGAGAGAATTGGTTTCCAAATTCCAAACACAGGGAATTAAATCTCAACATTTTGCAGAATATTATTTTATACGCTTCACGCCACTGCTGCTTCATGACAATGCTAAACCACATACTGCACAACAGACGGCTTCTCAATTAGAAAAGCATCAATTGGAATGTAAAAAACATGCACCTGAACCTAACTTCAACAGATTTCTTTTTTTTTTTGAAAAATTCAATTCCGATGGGGCAGTCCAAACCACGTCCAAAGATTTTATTGTTTCCCGTTCGAATGGTTTTTAGTAGAGGGATCAATGAATTACCTATGAGATGGCAAATGTGCATAGAAAACTATGGTTCATACTTTGATTAAACAAATATATTACATTAAAAATATTCGACTTATGTTCCTCCTCTACATTACAGATGTAAGGATCTAATACAGCCTTTCCCAAAGTGGGCGATAACGCCCCCTTGTGGGCGCTGGAAGCCTAGAGGGGGGCGGTATAAATCTTGAAAAAAATGTTTTTTTTTAAACTAGGCG
>NJDC01004044.1:61144-76447 GCA_002245475.1 Calephelis virginiensis
TTAGCGCTGATGACAGTACGAGCTACGTCAACTACCAGCGATTTTGTTATTACAGAAGTTGGCAACATCAACAAAAAAAGGAATTTCAAGAAAACAAGAAAACTGGTCCTGTAATACATTTTTCTCCATGCTTTTTCGAATACCGTGCACTGTGCAGACAATGTGGCAGCTGTAAAGTGTTACATTTTCTACTGAGTAGATGACAGCAGAAAATAGTTAATTTCGAATGCCTTCCTGGCAGGCGAGGTCGACCATATTTACATACCACTAGACTGTTTCATTATTTACTGTGGAACCCTCGAGATGGAGTAAATTTAATACAAAATAAAGCTATGTTGCCAGATTCGGAAACGATTTTAAAAAGTATACATTGTGCAATTTGCGAAATAGTTGTGAAAAAGTCATAGGCTAATACATAAATAAATACTGATTCTCAGAAGAATTATACAATTGGGTCTAACCTCACACTACCCAAAATTGTATGCTTCTTTTATTGGTGTTAGCCAATGATACCAACACCAGAAATAATTGATATAAATAATCACTGTTAATAGTATGTTCACGATACAAATGCGTATCTTGTTCATCACCAATGAGTTTTCTAAAAAAGTAAAAACCTGACTTACGTCACATACAGTGTGTAATCAATTATGACTCAGAATTTATTACCAAGAAAAAGTATCTACCATTTATCCTTTTTGTTGTTTTTTAACATTGATTTTTTTGTTAAGATGATAATATATAACTTATCAGTTAATTAGATTAATTAAACTCGAGGTGAAAAGATTAAAAACCTTAAGAAAAAAACACATATATTGAAACTGATTGATTGGCAGTATTTTCTGAAACTATATTATGTGTGACAAAAATTAAATACACCATAAAAAAACGAATTAATCACAATAATAAAATATATCTTAATATGTTTTCAAATTTCAAAGTGACATAATTGCACAAAAACCAAAATACAAATGGCAACATTAAGGAATCTATAGACTATGGTTCGAAGTTTAGAATTTGTGGAATTTAGGTAAAATGATGAATTTGTGTATCTACGCAATATTAATATTTTCTTGTGATTCTAGCGTATTAAAGTGCCATATTTCAGAATATAGCTATAACTCCTCCATTACGGAATAAAAGTATAACGATACTGATATACATAGAGAAATGAGATAGTGAAACAATTATTGTTTTTGTAACTACGTCAGAAAACATAAAAAAAGCTTTGTTTGTATAATTTCCCAGTATGTAAAAGATGTAATATAATATGTTTGTAATAGAAAAATGATTTGTTTAAAATTCGTGTAAAAATAAAAAGTGTTCTAGTATATTGTTGTTTTTAATTTACTAATAAAACTTAAATTTTGATTATATACAGTTTACTATTTCTGTGTTTATTTATTAATACATTACAACATGTAAATCATTGAAATTTGAGCTTGATCTTGTTATTTCTAAAACATTCCCATAAAAACAATGGCAGGGTCGGATATCCCACAAAATCTACTTATGTTTGTGGACACTAAGAGATGGCGCTGTAAGACATTTTGATCCCACAGTATTTGTATGTACTCGAATTTCTTGTTGGAGTACTATAGTTGTTCTGTGCTTCCTGGCATCAATATTTCCTAGTGCAAGGATTCAATTCAAATAAAACTTGAGACAAAATAGTAAAGCCGAATACGAGGATGTTTATTGTTTATAAATACTTACCAAATTGTGCTCATCTTCAAAGACCTTCAATAAATCTGGATGGTTATATCCAATAGGTATGGAAGATATTTGTGTAAATGCATCTAAAAATTTATTTCCATCAACATCTATAAAGTAATTGGCGATACATTTGTCATAATCTGCAAAAAGTTGTACGGAATCTGCTTGCTGAAAATGCAAAAAAATGTATTTCATCAATTATTGCAAACTAGCTTCCACCCGCGGCTTCGACAACATGCCAAGAAAACACAAAATCTTTGTTGTAGTGTATCTATTATTCTGACGCGTATGATGTATAAACGACATACTATAAAGTTTCATCTAAATCCATCCAGTAGTTTATGCGTGTTAAATAATAAAACATCCTTTCATCCATCTTTACAAACTTTTGCATTTTTTTGTGTTTATTTCATGGTAATGCAAATGGTTATTCAATAGAAAAATCAAACTCGTGGCCCTGTAGTATGTAGAGATAAGAATTTTTTTAAAGAAAGTAGCCTATGTTCAAATTTAGATCTTCAAGCAACTTCAAGACAAGTTTCAGGAAATCATAGTAGACAAACCAACTTTCACATTTATAATACATATTGCTATGGTTACGATTTAAGACTAAAGTCCAGAGAATAGACTATGTTACTACTAAGAAAAAAATTAAAAAGCCGTGTGAAGCTCGGACAGGTTTCCAGTTTTAAATTATGTTAAATGTCTGTAATTCACTTTATAAATAATAAATAAAACAAATATTCCTCGACAAGTAACACAAATTGAATCTAATCCAAACGTACCCAAATTATATGCTTGTGTAATCGGTATTGTTAGTCAATGATACTAATACATAGAAATACTTAAATAGATACCAGAATAAATTTAATTAACATCCAGAGCCGGAAATGCAGACATCTAAATGTTTATCACACAAATGCCTACCTCCGTCCGGAATCGAAAACGAACCTCGCAGTAGGTATGTGTAGTTAGACGTGTACGCTAGCCACTCCATAAAAGAGGCGGTCAAGAAAAATACCTTCTATTACACAGTCGGGTAAAATATTGTATGTTACCTCTCACTAAGTTTTAACACAATCCATAAGACTGACATTGCGTGATTGTATAGAAACCGAGAAGGCAAAATTTACGTAAAACATTACCTGCCTCTATAAAATATCCAAAACTAACTTAATATGCTTCCTCCAAACCGGGAGCGGGACGCGGGACTGCGAAGCGGGAGCGACAACAACGCGATACGGGCGTGCACACCTAAGCGACTACGAAGTCGCACGTCCCTAACATGTTTTATAAAAATGTAATTGTAAAAAAGTATGTTTCTGAACAACACGAACTTGATATTAACTCAAAGTTATCTAGATCATATGTTTGTGACAAGGATATTAGTCAACGACACTAACATCAAAACATTTATAAAAATATACTTGTCAAAACACCGGTCACAGTAATTATGGAAGGTGATTGTAAAGAAAGAGGCTTACGTTTGAATGCGACGAAAACTATTAAGAAAAAGACGAAGTCACAACGGATAAAAGAGTTTTAGCTTATGATGTAGTGCTAGTACAAGTAGTATGTTATGCTAAACTTATAAAAAAATGACAGTAGAAAGATTGACAAAGCAGATATACAACGCGAATTGGGTAGATGTAGGTACCCGGGGAGACCTAGGTTCACATTCCACGATCAAATCGCACGAGTGTTATTTGAAGGTGGTATCAAGAATCTCCGAAACCGGCGTGTGTGTATGAAAAGGGTAATTAATGTTTAGGAAGCCAGGCAACTCTGCCAGAATCGTGAGGTTTAGCACTCAAAACACTTTGACTGCCCCGTAAAGGACTTGGCATAAATATTTGTATGTGTGTAAAATACTTATAAAAATACGTATCTACTGTAATACATTTCACATCCAGACATCTATGCTCGTCACATAAATGTATGTTCCTGTCCCTAATAAGACCCGAGCGTCGTAAAAATCAGTTATGTTAGGGGTGCACACTTTCCGCTTGACCAACAAGCCGATCACTTTAACGTCATATCTGGTTAACTTCGAATCGCTTAATATTAACAGCTACTAACAGTTAGTATGGATTAAGCAATGTTTTTCCCATTTTTCCTTTTGTCAGGGGGGTAATAAGGTTTGCGCTTTCAACAGCAGGGTGGTTCCTATTTTAATATACACTTTTGGCATATTAAGATGGACTCAGACAGAGCCAGATACCCTGGACCGAAGAATCCGTAAGCTATTGACAGCATATCGCTTGCATCATTCACACTCATCTGTGATAAGATTGTGTATTCCTCGGAAATCTGGAGGACGTGGCTTCCTTAATGCCAAAAACCTTTATAACCGTGAAGTATACAATTAGAGAATATTTCCTACATGTTTACTGTGAAATGCATCGTGATGTAGTGTCAGTGGATAATGGGCTGACTCCGCTCCTTATGTAAAGAAAACTGGCATAAGCCAGTGGTACTTAGCACTACATGGTCGATTTTATCAGATTCTTTGTGGGCCTGATGTCGATAGACTAGATTCCGTGTCTTGGTTACGATTCGGTAATCTCTTTGGTAAAACTGAAGGTTTTGCTTGTGCAATAGCTGACGAGGTTTTCAAGACGAATCATCATCATCATCATCATCATCATTTCAGCGATAGGACGTCCACTGCTGAACATAGGCCTCCCCCGTTGACTTCCACTTCGACCGGATGGAAGCGGCCTGCATCCAGCGAGACCCCGCGACCCTCATAAGGTCGTCTGTCCATCTCGTGGGTGGCCGTCCTATGCTTCGCTTGCCGGTGCGTGGTCTCAACTCGAGAACTTTTCTGCCCCATTGGCCATCAGTTCTCCGCGCTATGTGCCCCGCCCACTGCCACTTCAGCTTGCTAACCCGGCTGGCTATGTCGATGACTTTCGTTCGCCTGCGGATCTCCTCATTTCTGAATCGATCTTACAGGGAAACCCCGAGCATAGCCCGCTCCATAGCTCGCTGTGCAACCTTGTGCTTGTTTATCAGGCCCACAGTAAGAGACCACGTCTCGGTGCCGTAGGTCATCACTGGTAACACTGAGGTATTTCGGACGAAAAGACGCTACGCAATTTCCCGAACGCTGCCCAACCGAGTTGGATTCGTCTATTTACCTTTTTCTCGAAGTTATACCTACCTAACTGGACCGTTTGTCCTAGGTATATATATTCGTCGACAACTTCGAGGATCGCGTTCCCAACTGACACTGGGGTGGGCGCTACATGGATTTTCCGCATGATTTTCGTCTTGTCCATGTTCATCTTAAGGCCCACCTGCCGAGAAACACGATTGAGGTCTTCGAGCATTGTACTAAGGTCTTCCAGCGATTTCGCCATTATGACTATGTCATCGGCAAATCGAAGTTGAGTGATGTACTCGCCGTTTATGTTGATGCCCATTCCTTTCCACTCCAGAAGCTTCAAAGCATCCTCCATTGCATTGATGAAGAGCTTAGGAGATATAACGTCTCCCTGTCTTACACCTCTCTGCAATGGAATTGCCTCTGTGCTCTGATCTTGTACTCGGACGGACATAGTGGCGTTGTTGTACAAACACTTCAAAACTTCGACATAGCGATAGTCAATGTGGCACCGCTGGAGAGACTGTAGCACTGCCCAAGTCTCGATCGAATCAAAGGCTTTCTCATAGTCCACAAACGCCAAGCATAATGGCAAATTATACTCCTCTGTCTTCTGTATAATTTGCCGCAGCGTATGTAAGTGGTCTATGGTACTGTAGCCTTTTCGGAATCCGGCTTGTTCGGGTGGCTGGAAGTCATCAAACCTGCGCTCGAGACGATTCGTGATGACCCTCGAAAACAGCTTATAAACATGGCTCAGAAGCGAGATGGGCCTGTAATTCTTCAGAAGGGTCTTATCGCCATTTTTAAAGAAAAGCACCACCACGCTTCTGTTCCATGCTTCTGGCGTAGTACCTCCGAGCAATACGGAATTGATGAGCTTCTGAAGGACTCTAAGTAAGACGAATAACTATCGGAAATACATCATGAAGGAAGACACAGTTGGCATATGTCGAGCGTGCCATCGTCCTGGTGAGTCTATTAAGCATATTCGGTTCGGTTGTTCTCATCTTGCCAACGGCGAGTAGTGCACAGACCAAGTAGCCAAGATAATCCACCAGCAGCTTGCTCTTCGATATGGACTTGTAGGATTTGATATGCCTTATTACAAGTATACGCCGGAGGCAGTTCTTGAAAATAGCCGAGCGAAACTCTACTGGGTCCAATCTATCATCACGGACAGGACTATTGCCGCCAATAAGCCTGACATCGTGCTGGTAGATCTGTTGGAGCGCCGGGCTTTTTTAGTTGATATCACTGCTCATGTGACATTAACCTCGTGAAAGCTGTGAAGGAAAAATTGACAAAATATATAGACTTAGCGCACGAGGTTACTGACATGTGGTATATTAACTCAACAATAATTGTCCCGATAGTTGTGTCAGTAAACAGTTTAATGCAAAGAGTCTCAACCAACATCTTAAGAGACTCGCTCTACAAACCTGGGTTAAAGGCCGAATTCAAAAGGCAGCAATTCTGAGAATGGCCGCCATTGTACGGAGATTCCTCACTCTGTCAACCTGACCACTACCTGACCACTGACAGTTTAGTTGTAAGACTACCATTTTTGGTAACCTGTTTTTTATGTTTATATTTTTAATATTTTTTTTATATTAAATGTAGAAAATAAGAGACATTGAAAATAAATGATAATAATAATAAGACACACAAAATAAACAAAATTAAATTTAGTAGCCTACAAATCGGAAATTTTTTAGTAAAAAAATTAGTCAAATAGGTATTTAAAAAAGTGTTAAGTTTAAGGTACCTAGGGTGTTTCATAGCAAAATAAGTTAGAAATAATGGGTACTCCACTCCTGTAACAGATCTAGTACGACTTTTCCTATAACCCTGTATATATGCGTTGATTATGTTAAAAGTTTAAAAATTTTTGTAAAATTAAAACACGACATATTAATAATATACACGTTTTTTGGAGATAACACTTGTACTTATCCACTGTATACTTTATTTAACACTTTCTAGCCAACCGGTTTCACTTTTTACAGCATCATCAGGGCTTTGAAACTAAAGATAAAAATGACTTTTTTGTTTTAACGTTCAATACCTATTAAGTTAGATGTTACTGACGGTACGGACGGTACCATGATAAATTACCATGATGAGAAACCGACTTAAGGATTAAATTTGTGTCATATTTCACAAACTTGGATTTTTTAGTAGAAAAAAAAAGTTAAAGAACCCTTAAGTAGGCAACATTGAAATAATAATATCAAAGCTTTTTTAAAATCAATAAAAGTATATATGTGTATTGTTTTACATTATTATTTAATACGTATAGCTTTTGCGTAAAAAATCATGAGTGAGTTTTATAGGGACATTATTAAAATAACCAGTACATGGCAGAAAATTGTTTGAGAAACAGTGATATATGTAGAGAATTGACTTTTCTAGTTTTATTTTAAGACTTCATAAAAATTTTACAAAAAGTCTAGTAAAATATGTTATATGTTACCTAGAAGTTACAAATTAATCAAAAATCTTTTACACATACCAGATTTCATTGTAAAATTAGAAAAAACAGCTACCACTGTTCATTTTACTATTATATTTTTGTATAGAATCAAAAAGCAGCATGCCACTCTGTTGTAAATTAGACAATTTCACCTAAAGTAAATAAAATTTAAATCATTCTAGTAGTTGTTGCATGAAAGAGTAACAAATATCCATCCATCCATCCTCACAACCTTCACAATTATAATATTAGTATGACTATTCTTAAATTAATTAACGTATATGCAAAACATTTCATTAAAAACAATAATATTTGAACACATCTAAATATAAAAATAAAATAAGATGATTAACCTGAAGAGCAGAAAGTTGTTTTCGAAGCTCAATAGTTTTAGGACCAGGTACAGAAGTTTTGATCTCAGGATTTACAGGTTCACTTTGTGTAATAGATGACAAGTTACGGAAACCTTAAACAAAGCTTGCACTATATAATCACTCAGAGACGTCAATTAACATTAAATCTATTATAACACAATTTTGTACTGAAAGTGTTGACTTAATGACTGATTAAAGGACAACTGACATCTATAAAACCGTAAATGGTATATTTATAAAATATATTAAAATCTCATGTTAATGTCTTTGTGGTCAAATTCCTCTGACACAGTTTGATTTAATTATGCATTAATAATTTTTGAAACATTTGGTAAGTATGACAATAGATCATAAATTAAATTTCAAACCTCTCGATGACATATCTATACAGCAGAACAATATTTGCTGTAGTTAGTTTATATAAATATATTAAAAATCCTATGATTATGATCAAATACATTGTGTAATTTCAAAAAGAAAATTAAAACAATGTGTTTACATTTGGGTCTGGCTGATGGACCATAAATAAACTAAGTTCCACATTAAATAAAGGGTGATGAGTTAAATACTAGACATTAATCTTTTAATCAAAAATTAAGTCAACATTTTTTATTTAAAGTTGTGTCTCAACAATAGATTATGTTAAGTATAAAAATATTAAGCATAGTAAAAATGTGTAAACAACCTAGCCAATAAGTTTCTGCTAAGTATCTCAAATATTAATGATATTAATGATGCAGTATGTGTTAAATAATTACAGTAATAATTTTTTTTTACATGTTTAAATTAAATTTAAGAGCTTTTTTTATAAAATTATTCTTAACTAAGACTTTTAATATCAAAAAACCATTTTTTAAAATTAAACATTAGACAATGAACAATTTTGTATGGAGTCTGAATGAGACAGGATATAAAAACAAAAATAAATAGGTACATAAACTTACGTTTACATACAAGTCCTCTCATAAATTGTTTTTCAAATCGCAACATCTTAAAATTTCTTACTCCTTACACCAAATTCTTTAACCAATTTAGTTTTTACGAGAAGATTTATCTCAAATTATAATTCATCTGATAAACAAAACTTGAACCCACTTGAACTCGTTATGCTTTCACTAAGTAGGTGCCAAAAAAATTTAAAGTTTTAGGTAGCTATACAATACAGCCATAAAGTATATTAATAAATAGGAATACAGCGGCAAAAGTAACTCAAGCCCGTACCCAGGCTCCGGCTTAATCTGTGCTAGAACCGGTGAAGGCAATTATTATTTAAATTAAAGCGGTTTCACAAAGACCCACTGAAACATCAAACAATCATTCCTTTATGGACAGTTACTTGACTCTTTGCATTGATTTGCGCAGAGCAGTGTTGCTAACAGCTGCACTGGCTTTCCACCAGATTCATCTCTTAAAACCACCAGAAAACCACTAACAAGAGATGGTCCTACATTCATAACCACCAAATTTACCACTAAAATGTGTGTTACGTAAAATAGTAAAGTAAAAAGAGCTATTTCAGAGCAAGGTTTTAATTGAGTCAAGATGCTAGACTTACTTTACGTAATTTTGTGCTTATCCTAATTTTATGGAAGTGGAATTGCGAGAGAAAGATGAAGAGTTAATAGAAAAATTTTGTAGAAAAATGAGAAATAGAGCTTACGGTTCGGTCATGTGGAAAGAGTGACAGATGAAAGATTTATAAAACAAACATTTAAACAATTCGAATAAGGGTGGAATTAGGTACCTGGGGAAACCCATGTTTACATTCCATGGTCGAATCGCTAGGGGCTTTCGCAAGCGTCCTACAGACTTTTGATGATCATACTTAATTTATTAAAAGAAATTAAATAAAAATACAAAATATCTTAAAACTTGAAAATAATTATATAATTACGCACTGATATTGATCATATTTAAAACTATTATTGATTATTATTAAGTTAATGATTAATGATAACACACGACTGATTAAATTATTTGATTAATTGATTGATTGATTGATTGATTGATTGATTGATTGTTTGGTTGATGATTTAATAATGATTTGGTTCTGAGTCCACCTGACGCGAGAGTCTGATACGAACTAATGATAATTTTGGTAATGATGCGAGCTGCGGCTTGCAGCCGCAAAGTGCAAATCTCCTGAAGCCGCACCTTGCTAGAGCCTATGATAAATGTACGTGCAAGATCAATGAATGTAGTATTCAGCCAGGTCTTAGAGGATTGTTACCTTCGGCACTCGATAATCACTGCTTCCGTCGTAAAGGACTTGGTATATGTATGATGTGTATGTATGTACTACGATTTGACAAGGCTAGGGCTTATTTCTCGATGGTTGCACACCTTTGATTGAACATCTAAATGTTTGTATTTCTGGGTATAGCTAATTACAATTATTTTTGTACTTCTAATATTTACATTTTTATTTATGTGAATAAAAAAGTGAATTAATTTATCATCAATGTTTCAAAATTAGAAAACAAAATAACCCTGCTTAAGTTAATACTTTTTTATTATAAGACTTCAACTTATAATTATTTCTCATAAACTATTATCTATATTCTTATAATAAAGAGGACAGATTTGATTGTTTGTTTGTATTGAATAGGCTCCGAAACTACTGAATCGATTTAAAACATACGTTCACCAATAGAAGCCGACGTTATCCCTGATAAACTCGGGCTATGCTTATAACTAGAAAAAAATAGGGATCCCTTCTGAAACTGCAATAATGTAAGACAAGATGTAACAAAGTTAGCCATAAAATTACTTTGTTCGCATGCGCTACGGAAACTGTTAATGTTAGCACAAAAATATGTTCTACAATATTAACGAACAAATCAATATATACAAAACCATATTTCTTACTATTATAGTTACATCAATATAACTACTTTTTTACATTTTAAAAGTTGATAAAAATAGTGGTCATATTCGGACCATGTTATCCAAACCTTCATATTAATCCTTATCCAAATAAATAATTTTATATTTAACACTGATTTTCAATGCCTTCTGATTATTGAAATCGATTAATCCATTCAAAAGATATTACGAAATTTAAAATATAACTCAAATAAAATACCTGCCTATTTACGCAAAGAGTAAATATTTGTTCGTTTGTTTGTTTGTATTGAATAATGTGGTCCGAAACTACTGAATGATTAGAAAAATCCTGTTTTCTATTTGAAGCTCACATTGCCCCTGATGAACTTAAGCAATTTTTTTACTGTAGTAAAATGTTTTATTCTCACGGGACGAGTAGTAAAAATTATCGTTTTATTTCTATTTCACATAATTTTTAAACGGTGGAACCAATTGGTTGGAACTTTTATACGGTTTTTTTGACAGTTTTCTAGATGATTTAAAAATACAATTGGACCTGGTCGGTAGTGCTGCTGTTAGTATGTCATCTAAACTGTTTATTCTAATAATAAAGGAGAAAGATTTGATTGTTTGTTCGTATAAGCTCCGAAAAAAGTGTACTGATTTGAACTTTTTTTTGCATTATGAGCCAAACATTACTTCTGATGAACATTGGCTACGTTATTTCTAAGAAAAAAAAAAGAAATTTGTTCACTCATGTAAAGCCGGGAATAGATAAATTTTGACTTTGGCTCACTTAGCAAACAAAATTGAGTTAGTTGTAAACTTTCTCTGTAGAAAGATAAAACATATTAAACAAGTTACGCTCGGTGTTAAAACAAGAAATAAATGTTATTTTTACTTATAAGTAAGAAACATTGAATAATACTAATAATACCAGTATACAATTTGTTTTTTTATGACTAAAAATGTTGTGTTATTTATCCATTGATGTATATCTTTATTTACAGCGTTAATGTTCATAAAACGAGGATAATTATAAAGTGAATGTAAAATTTATATTGTGTGTATGTGATGTAAACTAATGTGTGGATACGGTCAATGGTAACCATAACTGTGCCACAATCCTTAAATCTCTCATTTAAATCCGACGCCACACAAATATTACACCAACCGTTGAACTATAATTTTAATTCAAAGTAGTAGTAAAAAGAATAGAATAAGCCCATAAACTAACACCGATTTGTCTGAAAACCGGTAATCCCAGCGTATCAAGAAACTGAATTTGTCATTTTAGCGGATTAGCTTTGCCTATAAAATATAATTTTATAAGTCCAAATATTAATAAAATACCCCCCATATTATATTAAACAAAGTAGAACGAGTTTACAAGTATCTATGTCGAATATTAGTATTCAGTGTCGAGTGACCGCGTTTGTTAATAAATGTAACTCAATTTTCCTAAACCACTAGAAAAAACCACCAGCCACTAAAAGCAATATTTAGCCACTAATCGGGGAGTAAAAACCACCAGACTTAGTGAAAAATCCACTAAGTTAGCAACACTGGCGCAGAGTATAAAATAATATAGGTACTTATAAAATACAAGAAAACATTTTCTCGTGTAACCCTGGAATCACGTTAACTAGCACTCCAAACGTATTTTGGTAGAAATAATTTAGCGATGTTTCATGTCTATTAATGTTGTTGTACACTAATGTACACACTAAGCAAACAAAATATCTGACCCCAAGTACAGAAGTACTTTCAAAATACTTTAAGGGGGTCAAATATCTAGTTTGCTTAATCCACCCAAAGAGTATATTATAAATACTAAGTAATAAGAGGCGGGACTTCTATAGATATATAGCAAACCTGAATTTTGTATGAAGTTTACTTGAAAAGGTATAACCCGTATAATTTGAAAGTAAGTCTAAAGGCATTCAGACATAAGGCAACTAGTGTCATATGATTTGGGCGAATAAAGAATACAGCAAACTTATTTTTTTCATTTTTTATATGAAAGTTGCGCCAAACTGAATGCACCAAACTGAGCATAGTTTCATATCTGACGTGTCATGTGCGATTTTGTAGTATATTCATAAACTTTAAAATATTTAATATTTTAAAATAAAAAAAAGTTTATCAGTTAATTCTTTATTAATTACATTCATTAAAAATATGTTTTTCACTCACATATATTTCTAGCCATGTTAATCCGTAAACGCATTTCACTGTAATACATATTCAATTTCACTGCAAGTATAACAAATCAGACAATGTTAACATGGTTTTAGCAAGTTTGTTTTCCTATCGTATCCCTATGAAACTTGGCTTTTTTTTTATTAAACCACGTTGATAGGGGTGATGACTGGTTTTTAAAACAATACAATAAGTAGATCACTACATAAAAATATAAAAGTAGTTATTTATATCCATGCAAAAATCTGCACGACACAAAAAAGCAACTTAAATATAATATCACTAGCTGTTAACCTGTTACTAGCTTTACTCGCGCAGTCTAATTTTTTAACTTTTACCTCTCCAACGCTGCCCTTTGTTTTTTTGTGTCCTTCTCCAAGTTAAATCTATTTTTTTTTAATATCAAAATCAGTTTAGCAATTTTGGCGTGAAAACGGAACATTTAAAATTTAAATTGTACCCCAAGATAAAAAAACCTCTAACATTTTTTTTTATTTTAGAAATACACTCTGTGGTCCAATTGTTTAGCGTCAGACATGCATTCTTAAGGTCCTGGGTTCGAACTCGGGTCTCGCAACAAAAAAGGGGATGGAGAATGTGTAGTTTAAATTTTCTAATAAAAATAATGTTCACACTTTGCCGGGATTGGATATATGACGGGTGGATATAGGCTTAGGTGGCAAGCCTTCACAACAAAGTGGGATTTAGCCTTCGGCAAGTCGTGGGTGCCCTGGTTGTGCCTCTGCCTAACTCTTCGGAGATATTCTTAAATTATTGAGCATTGAATGTTGCCGAAAAAACATTTAGACAAAAATTAATACCAACAACGGTAACTTCATTTTTAAGAACCGGATTCCTCCAGGGATAGAGCGGCATGAGCGGTGACTCTAAGTATGAAGAAGATCAGAATTAACGTTCATAAAATAGTCGCAGGAGAAAGAAAGTTCTTTTATTATGTTCTGACTAAACGTCTAATTCACTATCATCATCTGTCTCATTGCTGAGAAGAAGTCGCAACCATGGCAGACTGTCGAGAAAGTTGAGATTTTTTCTCATTCTTTTTTGATTATTAGTATATGACACTTTATTATTTATGCAAGAATACAAATAATTGGAAAACTTTTTTTTAAAAAACAAAAAAAAAACTAAAAAAAAAACAAAAAAAAACTCAAAAATTAATTACTATACCATAAGATTGATATCTTATCTTATATATTTTTCCACGACAAAGCAATTATCTACCTCAAAATACTACGAAATTAAATAACGTATGTATGTAGATCACATGTAGATAGTGAAATTAACACAAATAAATAAACTGAAACAAAATTTAACCATCCAAAAATTATTGTACGATGACATTCTGGAAAAAGAAATTTAAAAAGTAGTTTACTAAGCACAATATTCCCGAAAGGAATCTACCACGTGTCTGAACCGCGCGGTCAATAAATTATATATTTTAAAACTGCGATATCTTTTAAGATATTCATTTAAATCGAATGACGTACAAAGCAATTTTGTTTTAAATTAAACACCGGTGATGAATAACGTATTTATTTGTATGAAAATTAACCTCTTGCTTGATAAACACACCTTCGCAAATATTGCATTATTTTAAGACAAATTTTATTAGCATAAAGTTTTTTATAGTCAGCTAACCTTAAGAGATAGAAATATGTTGTCACGGATTTTTTATAGAAATATTAAATATTAAACAATTATTCTGTCAAACATGATTTTTGGAAAACTTAAACCATTTACGCAGCAAACGCAGCGGAAACTCTCAAAAGAAAAAAATCTCGATTTTAAAACATTCTTCATTGATACTCCTGAAAGAGCTATCCAACATTGAAAGAATTTTTCAAATCGTACCGGTAGTTCCTGAAATTTAAGTATGCGTTCAAGCAAGCAAATAAACAAACCAACTCTTCAGCTTTATAATATTATTATAGATTTATTTCTTGAATTTCATTTATCATAAACATTAGGCTATTTTTTGTCTCAAAATTTCAACGGGTGGCGTTTGGAGAGGTATATATTAAACAATTAGCCGCGGATAAGTAACCGTGGGTAACAGCTTGTTGAAAATAAATAAGAAGAAAAATCAATTATTAATATGGAATACATGGCAGAATGGACTAAAGGTCTTAGCAGATACCAGAAAGGGGCAAATTGGCTTTAAAAAATTGACACGCCATTATCCAAAGAGTATATAAATACTACGCAATCTCATATAGTCATAGAACAAACTTAACTTTTGTATATAGTTTGGCTTGTGCGCATACGCCAACACGGAGATACTAAATCATTTTTATTTTGCTAGTTCTGACTACTGTCCAAATAATGAACGTGTAACTACTTATGATTTTTTGTCGATATAGATAACATTATACGAGACAGGTACAGGAAGAGAAATCTCTTTACGAAACAAAGATATGCTTACACTAATTTAATAAAAATAAAAGATTGTTCGATATTTTTTTATTGAAAGAAAGAAAGAAAAGAAAGAAAAAATATTTATATGAGTGTTAAAAAGATGTTACAAAATTATTTAAGCGTTCCTACATATTCTACCAACTTGTGGTGTGCAAATATTTTAA